>JAODAL010024712.1:0-60012 GCA_025379985.1 Phyllomedusa bahiana | reverse complement strand
TTTAACTCTGCAAAATGGGCTAAATATTCATGCCAGCTTTATGTCAAACTATGTGTGAACTGTTGGAGCCAAAAATTACACCTGTTGGCTATGAGATAAGACGCAGAATTACTGACCCCTCCATCACGCCTCACAAGTTTCCAGACAGTTGATTGCTTGACCTGTTGTAAATGACTTCTCTGCTTACATTGCATTTTATTATTTTTAAGAATTCTAAGATCCTTTGAAGTTCCAGGTCTTTTGTGTATAAAAAGTCTGTGGATTTTAAATTTCTTGTATAACAACCTGTCTGAAGAAGGGAGCTAGTTCTCTCGAAAGCTCACCATCAAATATATTAAGTTAGCCTGAAAAAGGTATCGCCTGAACTATGAACCTAAACATTTTGGCTTAAATCCTTTTCACACTGCAAGACTCTTGTGAGCTACATGCTAATTGAAGATAACTACATCCAATAAAGGACACTTTGGGGCTCTTCAGCTCTTTTCCCAAAAGCCTTTACTTTATGCAAAACAGTCAGTGAGGCCTGAAAGGCACATAAATCCACAATAATTAAATCTCAACAACCACCTATGCGTATACTAAGAATGATATCTCAGGAGGGGGTGGAAGTCTCTGATGAGCCTGGTATTCTTCCGGTCCTAACCACTTTTTATAAAAATCTCTAGGATTCTGATAATGGAGATAGAGTGGCTGATTTAGATTCATATTTGGCTTCTATTGATACATCTGTATTGTCAGAGGAATGCAGGGAATTTTTAGACAGCCCGCTTACCTTTGAGAAACTGGAAGATGCACTAAAAACAGTTCCTAATGACAAAGCCCCTGGAGCTGATGGCTTGCCAGCCTAATTTCTTAAAGCAAATAAAAATGCATCACATTTAATGTAAGTGTTTGCAGAGGCTTTGGCATTGGAAGTACGGCCTCCCTCTATGTGTGTTGCAGTGATTGTCTTATTGTTAAAGGGAATCTGTCGCCAATTTTTTTTTACTTATTAAATCAAGACCCTGGTCCATATTCTTTTCCTCTTAGCCGTTTTTATTTCCTGATTGTAGATTTCTCAATTCGGTCGTCTATATATGATTGTGGGGAAGACATTCTTGCTTGCACTGCTTTAACAGCAGTCAGAGAGATACTTTACAGCAGCTTCATGCACATAGGATTCTTAAGACAGATTCTGTGCCATAGACTTGTATAGGAGAGTTTTCAGTGTGAAGGGAGGGGAGAGGGGGAGCTGTAACATCTCCTCTTGTGACTGATGGATCCTGTGTTATCTGTACACAATGGTGTCTCCTTTCAGTTTGACCCTGCTTTTACTGATAATGAGGACACTGCTGAAAAATTCTCTAAACAGAACAGGAAGAGTCAGAAAATTATTAGGCTTAGTGGCCAAAGTGAAAACTGTAGGATTTAAGAATTATTAAAAAAAATTCTGAAAGTGATATGGAAAACTAAAAAAATAAACAAACAAAAATTCCTAAAAAATGTGTTTAACATAAAAATGTGAGTTAAAGCATGGAAATGATTCAACATCCCAGGCTCATGTAGGCCTATATCATTACTATCTGTAGACATCAAAATAATAGCCAAAGTATTAGCCATTAGGTTAAACAAGGTGATCTTGAAGATTATCCATGGGGATCAGTTGGGCTTCATGCAGAACAAATGTACGGCAGTTTCTAAATATGCGGATGAGTTGGAGGGAACATGGTCCTAGGGCAGTCCTCTGGGATTGTGTATGGGCTGTGATGAGACGTATGGGATTCGGATCCAAATTTATTTTGGCAGCTCAACTACTACGCCTTGGGCCAACTGCACGACTAAGGGTGGGATATCTGATATCCAACTCTTTTTTTTCCCTTGAAATACATTTGATTAACAGAAGTATGAAACATACTTACAACCAATTACAGTGTTAAGAACATATCTGTCACTGTAAAATTTCAACAATGCAAATACTTCCAACTAAACCGTACCTTGTGTGCTCTCTTCCTCACTCCTCCACACCTCCACCTCTAAATTCCCCAGGTTGCCTTTCAACTTCTCAGTCAGATGAAATTTTGTGTACCGTAAAGGCTCCATTATTCCTGCTATCTCATAATCCTTATAAGCTTTGGATATAAACGGACTCCATTTCTTAAGGAAACTGCTAGTTTTCTGGTCTTTATTTCTCTCGGTGTCTACTTTTTCAATATATAACATTTGCCTGAGACATTCCCTTTCTTCAGCTGTCTCTATCCAATGCCTCAAAATAAACGTTTTCGCTGCTAAGAGTGTAACATGCAATAAATGCTGTGGTCCCAGTGAAAATTTTTCATTGACTTGCTTCCAAGACATTAAGTTCCTCTCTGGACTTGTCAAAATATCACCCAATTTCTATATGCCCTTGTGCCTCCACTTATGAAACAATTTATTTTCCATACCTGAGCGGAAAGTAGGTTGGGCCCACAAAGGCAAATAACTAGATAAATACATGGGTCTCCTATATCCAATTCTTTTAACCTCCACAGGGGCACTCAGCAGGGATGTCCTCTCTGGCCTCTCTTATTTGCAATAAACATTGAGCCACAGGCATGCAAACTGAGAGATGAGGAGGATTGGACTGGGTTCAAATACAACAACCTTGAGGAGAGAGTCTCGCTCTATGCCGATGACATGTTTTATATGTTATCTCAAACTCTATAGCCCCAGTTATGTCCCATATTGAAACATCCAGCTCATAGTCGGGTCTAAAAATCAACTGAGATCAATCAGAGGTGCTCCCCTTCTGTCTGATATGCCTCAAATTAGTCTCACGCTGCAAGTGGTTACCAGTTTTAAGTATCTTGGTATTGAAATCACCACTAGGCTGGAAAACTATTCCATTAAAATATTTTCCCTCTCTTTTCTAGGTGTATTTTTAAATTTGGAATCGTCTTCCACTGACTACAACTGGAAGAGCCAACTTAATTAAAATGGTACTCATGCCGCAATTGTTATATATGATTTGAAAAATGTTTGAGGTTCTTAGTTCACATTTTTTATCAAAAGTGGTTAAGCCCACCTCCCATTCAGCAAGGTGGGAACCTACATTAACATTACCTCTCTTGTTCAGACCCTGTTCGACCTTCCATAACTTCAGGTGAAAGAGGCACCAGCTTGACGTACGCGCATGACATTTAAAACACCTGTGAATGTGGGTGGAGTGCGGAAAACCAACAAAGAGGCAGCCACTCCCCCATATGGACAATCTAGACAACAATATTTTGTTTTGCACATCCGAAAAACTTTTTTGAAAAAATGAGCATAGGTGCACACTGGTGTGACAGCAATATACATACACATTCCAATATCAACAGCACACTATTAACTAAAGAACTATCAAAAGGAGACATAGGAATTTTTGAAAAAGCATTTCTGCTACTTAGTATACAAGAAAAATGTTTGAGGTTCTTAGTTCACATTTTTGATCAAAACTGCTTAAGCCCACCTGAAAAAGTTTTTTTTTATGTATCCTAAGTAGCAGAAATGCTTTTTCAAAAATTCTTATGTAATAATAATAATCTTTATTTATATAGCGCCAACATATTCCGCAGCACTTTACAATATGAGGGAATAAGCACAGACAAACCAGACATTACATTATAAAAAAGCACTGACAAATGAGACACGCGGTGTTGAGGGCCCCCTGCTCGCAAGAGCTTACAATCTATTATGTGTATGGGTGAAACAAAAGTGACAAGTGCTTGTTTACAATGGACCGAGCCATTGTTACCTAAAGATGGGGTAGTATAACGTAAAATGTGGATGAACACTGCCATCCAACCATACAACTATATACAGATAATGCCTGTGGTGCCAAAGTGCAGGAAGTGTACGAATCTGTGACAAAATTTGGGGGTTGGACAATTAGGGATCTGATAGGCTTGTCCTAAGAAGAATTGAGTTTTCAAGCGCACTTAAAACTGGAGGTTTGTGAGTGTGCCTGATCATATTGGGTAACATGTTCCAGAGAACTGGTGCAATTACGTGCAAAATCTTGGAGACGGGGCATGGGACCGTACGGTAAGAAGTGAGGTGTTAGTCTTAGATCAGTAGCAGAGCGGCAAGAACGGGTAGGGTGGTAAAGACAGAGATAAGGGAGGAGATGAATGGGGTGCAGCACTGTGGGAGAGCCTTAAGTGTGAGAGTGATGAGTTTATGTTTTATTCTGTACTGAATAGCAGTCAGTGTCAGAGACTTACACAGGTAGAGCATCAAGTATAGCGGCTGGAAAGAAAGTCAAGCCTGGCTGCTGCATTCAGGACAGATTGTGCAGAGGGGAGAGTTACAGAGAGGAAGACCAACAAGTAGGAGTTACAGTATTCAAGAACGAGATATGAATAAGAGCAGTAATGATATATGAGTTGTTTCCACAAGTGAGAAATGGACGTTTTCAGGAATGTACTTGAAGTGCCAGGTGACAGAGCGGGCAAGTATTGGATAATAGGGGGCTGAAGGTCAGATCAGAGTCAGTATAACCCCCAACATCGGCCTGCTGCCTAGGAGTTATGGTTTGTACACACACAGAGAGAAATAGCAAGCAGTGAGGTCGGTTAAATAGATGGTGGGTAGTGACTAGAAGTTCAGTTTTAGTGAGGTTTAGATGGAGATAGAGAGAGGGGAGACATGATGTCATAGACAGCGGTACAGACAGTCACTGTGTTCTGTAGCAGGGCAGGAGTGATGTCCTTCGGGAGGAAGTGTATCAGTGAGTGTCAACAGCGTAGAGATGGTACTGGAAGCCAAACTCTACTGATGTTATGTCCCAATGGGGCTGTGTAGAGTGAAAAGGGGAGAAGGACCAAGAACGGATCCCTGAGGAACACTCGGACAGCAAGAGGGAGAGGAGAGGAGGTAGAACCGGAAAATGAGACACCTGAAGGAGCCAGTCAGAGAGGTAGGAAGAGAAAACCAAGAGAGAGCGGGTTCCTGGGATACCGAGGTGCGGAGCATGTTGTGGAGGAGGTGGTGATCAACAGTGTAATGCCTGCAGAAGATTCCATAAGAAGCAGCAAGGAGTAGTTACCCTTCGATTTTGCTGTCAGGCGGTATTTTAAACTTAGAAAGAGCAGTTTCTGTGAGGAGTGTAGTGTGCTTGAAACCGGATTGCAGAGGGCTAGAAGAGAGTTAGCGAGAGATAGCGGATCATCGAGAGTAGACCAAGCGTTCAGGAGAGTTTTGGATATGAAGGCAGGTTAGAGACTGGTCGGTAGTTGGTGGCGCAGGAGGGGTCCGAGAGGGCTTTAAGTAAGGTGGAGTTATAACAGCGTGTTTAAAGAAGGATGGAAATCCCATTGGAAGAGAGAGAGTTACAGATTGTAGAGAGGTGAGAGAGGACAGCTGGAGAAATGGACATGACAAGGTGGGAGGAATGGGTCACTAGAACAAGTGGTGGTGCGAGCAGACCGGAGAAGCCTGGACACTTCTTTCATCTGATGTCGGGTCAAGGCCCGAGAGCAGATTAGAGGACGTGCGGGAGGGCTGGAATGGGTGTTAATTGGCGATTGTGATGTAGGTTTGCCGGATGCTGTCAATTTGTCTTGAAAGTAGTGGGTCCAGGTCATCCAGCAAGAGGTCAGTGACGGGCCTGAGCTTTGGGCCTGAGGAGGGAGTGGAAGGGTATCAAACCGACGTTTTTGGGTTGTTGTGTAGTGGTTGAGATGAGGAGGTGAAATATTTTTGGTTTGGCGCAGTGAGGGCAGTGTGGTAGGCTCCCTGACATTCATTTTAGTGGAGAAAGGCTGCAAGGTAGCTTTGACTTCTCCACAGCCGCTCAGCCACACCTGGAACAGCGCAGCAGATAGCAAATCTGAGGCATGTGCCGAAGGCTGCGGGCGTCTGACTCACTCTGGTGGTAACGGTGTGTGGTGCCAATATGTATCCAGGTGAGTGAGAGTTTCATTGTAATGTTTAAAACAGCCAAGGTCAGGACAGGAGAGAGAGAGATTGGGGGCAGTGAGGACTGTATGGTGTCCCTGAGAGACTCCTTGATGTTGATAAGAGCGGACATTTCGGAATGGGCGACGTGAGTGGTGTGTGCAGAGAAGGATGAAAGTTTGTTGATAGTAAAAAGAGATAAGGTTATAATCCGAGAGTCCATAAGGAGAGTAGGTAAGATTAGAAATTGAGCAGGAGGCTACAGAAGACCAGATCAAGAGAGTTTGCCAATCCTAGTGAGTTGGAAAGTCAGGAAACTGCGAGAGGCCAAGAGAAGAGTTAGTGAAATGAAACTGAAGGCCGGAAGAGACCTTAGGTAGTCCAATGGGGATGTTGAAATCGCCCATGATGAGTGTGGGTATTTTCAGCCTTAGAGGAAATGAGGAAGCCAAGGCAAGCAAAATTGATCCAGAAACTGCGGGGTGAGCCGGGGGGGTCTGTAGATAACTGCGACTCTGATGGAAAAATGTCCGGAAAGAGTCCCTGAGGGTTGGACCTCAAAGGAGGGGAAAGTGAGTGAGGGTACAGGGGGAATGACCTGGTAGGTCCCAATGTGGAGCGAGAAGTAATCCAACTCTCCACCCCCTGCCTGTCAGGTCCTGGGGTTGTGGGTGAGGTGTAGGACCGCCGTATTGAGAGCAGGCAAGTGTAAGCGGTGTCTAGATTGCTGGAGCCCAAGTTTTCTGTGAGAGCTAGGAGATTGAGAGAGTTTTAGAAAGGAACAGGTCATGGACAGCAGTGATGTTATTACAGACCGATCCGGCGCGAACTCCCACAAAAGCACATTTAAATGGAGAGGAAAGGACTAGCAACAAATATTACCTTTAATAGTTTTTTTTAGTAATAGTGTGCTACTGATATTGGAATGTGTATTGTTATATATGATTCACAACTCTCGGGTCTGGCTACCGATGAAGACTTTTCATAAGGCGCATCGATTTTTCAGAGATCTTTTGTGGAAGGGTGGCAACACCATTATAAAACTGAAAACGCTACAAAGAGACAAGGATATGGGAGTTTAGGGTGTTCACACGGCTAATTGCAGGGCGTAAAGTAAGCCCCGCAATTCCGCCGGGTGTTTTGGAGTCGCGCTGATCGTCGCATACTCCCGCGATGCAGGGGGACTGGCAGCCCGCCAGCCACATAGACTGTCATTACTTACGCGCCGCGGATAAATGACATGTCACTTATATCCCCGCGCGTCGCATTGTACGCCCGGGGAGAGGAGGCATAATCCATGAGATTTTTCAATGAAAACTGTGGATTATCGTAATGACTGGGGCGCATTTCGTTCATATTTGAGCGCAGTACGCCGCAAAATACGCGCCGAAATGCGCCCCAATTTAAGCCGTGTGAACATAGCCTTAGCTGCACCAAATATTTGGCTGTACTTTCTAGCATCTCAGTGGCAGCATTTTGTTGGATCGGGCACTAAGGAGGGGGAAGGTCTTAGTGGCAAACTAATAGCACAACTCTCACACTGGCCCCATCTGTGTTGTCTCTTGGAAGCAGGAAACTACCAACATTAACCCTAATGTACAAAGTGTGGGACATAGGAAAGCAAATCATGGGGGTCAAAGGCCTGTCCCATATGGCGAAACCCTAACCTCCTGGAACTAGATAAACTAAGAGGTCTAACTTTATGGGAGAAAGGGGCATACAGTTGCTGGATAAAGATGCATTGATAGGATTTACCCAATTCCAAAAAGAATTTGACCTACCTAGCACAGTATTTTTCCAATTCTTGCAATTTAGACATGCGTTTCAGGCCCAATTTCAATCATATGACGTATAAATTGCAACATGCCGGGTGATTGACAGAGTATGTAATGCACGTTCCACCAAGGGAATTATTTCATGTGTATATAAATGCTTCTCTGAGCTACTACACAAGGATACACTGGTGGTTAAAACAAAATGGGAATCAGACTTAGGCCCTATATCAGATGATCAGTTGCCCAGTACTCTGGAAAATAGCCCATTACTTTCCATTAATGAAGCCAATAGATTTTCACATCTAATGCTCATACATAGTGTATACAAAACTCTGCTCTGTTTATTTAAAGCAGGCCTCCGGTGGGACATCTCATGTCCAAGATGTGATAAAGATGATTCTCATATTATGCACATATTTTGGGAGTGCACAGTGTTAGGGAAATTTTGGAATGAAATTTTAGAAACTATTTGTTCTTTTCATGGTATTTCTATTCCGGCAGAACCCTTTTCATGTATAATGGGATCCACGCATGACTCAATGGTGTCCCTCAGCATCTCCAGACAACTTTACATTGCTTATTGCCTTTCACTGGTTCCAACGTAATGCTCCAAGATCCAAAGAATTTATCAAAAAAGTAAATTCTACGCAGAGATTAGAAAGAGGTGTTTTTATGTTAGAAGAGGCGCCACAGCTAAATTGGAGAACAAATGGAGCCCTTGGTTGGGTACTCGAGGATTACCCTCTAGTTTGTTACTGAGACACAGAACTGCTTTTCTGCCTTATATAGCTCAAGAAGGTACCTAATAGGCCATTAAAATTGTCTATGCGCTGATACAACGTTCTGCTGCTATGCCCGGCTCTGGAGGGGAATGGAGAGGAGTGGGATTCTTGTTAGGTCATGGTTTTGTTCATGCCACTGTGTGGACTTGTTTGTATTTATGCTGTATTGTGTGTAGATTTATGTATAAAAAAAAAATTTTTATTATTTTTTTTTAAAAAGGCCATTGTTTTCCAGGGGCTGTACATTCGGGGGGGCCATAATTACATAAGTAAAAACCGATTTACAGTGAAAAGGGGATAATGCTTTTGGCCCGGGCCCGAGGGGGGGGGGGGGCCCCTCCCCGCGGGGCTTAAAAATCAAAAGGAGGGGGAAGAGACAGGAGGTGGGGGGCAGAGGGGGGTCTGTGGGGGAAGAAGTGAAAAGGGGTTTATTTGAAGGTTATGGGCCCCAAGCCTAAAGGGAAAGGGGTTTTCGGGGTTGTTTTGAATGGTGAAAGTGGAGGAGAGTCTATGTTTTTGGGGCAGTGAGTTCCGAGTTTTGGGGTAAAAGCACGGGAGTGGGGGATTGGAGACGGTTGTTTTGGGAGCGAATGGGGGAGAGCAGGGAAAAGGGCCCCTTGGAGGGGGGAGGGGCCGGGGGGGAGATATTTGGGGAAAATTTGGGCAGAGATATATGGAGGGGAGAGGTTTTATGGAGAGCCTTTTTTAGGTATGGTTAGTAGCTTGAAAAACTTATTTTTTCCCCCGGGGAATAGGAAAAAACCCGTGAAGGGGTTGGGGAAAAGGGAGGGGGGCAGGGGAGTTTTGGAGGAGAGAGGTGGATAAAAAACGGGGGGGAGGTTTTAAAGGGTGGATTGGAGGGGGCGAGGGTGCTTTTTTGGGAGGCCCTGGAAGGATGTTGCAGTAAATTAGGGGGAGTGGGGGGTAAGGGCATGGACCGCAAATTTTTTTATGTTATAGCCCAGGGGAAAGAGCGGGTTCGAGAGATGTTTTTTTGGTGGGGGGGGGGGGGGCCCGGGGCCCAAAGGGGGGGTTTGGAAATGGGTTTGAAAAAAATAAAGCAAATTTGGATTACCCCCGACAAACGGGGTTGGGGGGACCGGGGGGAAAGGTAGAGCCCTTGACTTTTAAAAGAGAGACCCGGGGGGAGGGGTGGGGTTGGATGGGGGAAAGATGGTGTTTGTTTTTTCCCATTTAGTTTTAGGAGGTGATGAGAAGAAGGGAGGGAAAAGGAGGGCAGGGCCCGTCAGGGTTTTGGGAGGTGGAAGTGAATCTGGGCCCGAGATTGTAGAAATTGGGTATATCAGCATTTCAAAGGGGGTAATTTAAAGCCATGTGGGGGGGCTATGGGGCTGAACCCAGGCAAGGGGTGTAGATAGAGAAGGTTGTGGACCCCGGAAATGACCCCTTTGGGGGGAAAACCAACCGAGAGTGGCCGGGGGGAGGAGGTTTGGGGCCCAAAAATGAGGGCGCTTAAAATCCGAAACGTGGGGGTTTCCCAGGAGTCCCGGAAAAAGCCAAAATTCCCTGAAGCGGGGAAAGGGGAGGATTTGTAAGGGAGGAGGGAATGGTGACGTGCAAAGGAGAGGACAAAGGGCCAAGGGGGAGGAGAAAAGAGTGTGGCATGAGGCTTTAGCAAATTACTAGAAAAATTAGTGATTTGGGTTGGGCAGTTTCGGTAGAGTGGTGGGGGGGGGGAAAACCATAATATACAAAGACATGCTTTTTTAAAAAATATGCTTTTTCAAAAATGTTTTTTTTTCAAAAAATGTCACTGTATTGGGAAAATCGGGTTTAATTTTAAAAAATTTTCTAAATTTAAAAAAATTTAAAAGATGTTATCGGTTTTTTTGGGGGTTATACGGGTTCTGGCCCCTAATTTAAAAATGTTGCTTTTTGTTTTTTGTTTCCTTAAAAAAAAATCCAAACTTTTTTTTTGTTTAAAATTTTTTCCCCAGCAAACCCTTTTTGCAATATTAAATTTTTTTTAGGGCCCCCCTATGGAACCCTTTAGTATCTTTTGCGGGGGTGAAATTTACTTTTTTTGATTTTCAGTTTTGGGATTAAAGCAAAAATTTTTTTTTTAAACATTTTATTTAATTTTTAGTGGGCATAAAATGACCAAACCCCCGCTCCCCAACTTATCTCCACCCCACCCCACGCAAATTTGGAAGTTTTTAATTTTTTACTTCTACAGTGTTCACATTACAAAATAATCAGATTTTTTATTATTTATGTGTAAAATAGAAAAAGGGGAGGTGATTTGAACTTTTAATATTTTTTTTTTTTTAAAAAAACCTTTTTTTTTTTCATAAATTTAAACCCTTCCTAAATTTGGGCGTACTCTTACATCAAAGGTTGGGTTTAAAGGGGTTTCCCCCAACCCTTTACAATTTGGGGGAAATCATGGTAAATTTTTTGAGTCAAAAATTTCGGGCCCTTTGGAAAACCGCGGTTGTTCCGCATGCAGCGTCCGTGACGCTCACTGGTCTGTACCTGACAAACCCCCCGGCCTTTTAAATAAAACATGGGGGGGCTGTTAGGGACATCACCAAGCGCGTAATGCATTGTGGGCATGGTGATTGACAGTCACCATGGAGACCAGTACACAGCAGTAATGCTGTGTGCAGGTCTCCTTTGTAAAAGCGATTTAGAGATCGCTGTTACAAATCCACTATGGGGAAAAGTGAAAAAAATGTGAAAAAGTAAAAAAAAAAGTTAAAAAACTTAAAACACGAAAAATAAAATAAAACCACTGCCCTTTTACCCTATACAAACGCCAATTGCCCCGTAAAAGATCAAAAATAAATAAATTACCCATATTTGGTATCGCCGCATGCTTAACGACCTACCCCATAAATATGTCACGTTAATTAACCCGCACGGTGAACATCGTAAAAAAAAGTCACAGAATTGCAATTTTTGTTCATCTCGCAGCACATAAAATGGAATAAAAAGTGGTGCCAATTAAAACGTCAGTTCATACCGCAAAAAAAAAAAAAAAAAAAAAAAACCTTTTACACATCTCTGTATACGGGAAAATAAAAAAGTTATGGTTATTAGAAGACAGCGATGCATAAATATTGTTTTACACAATAAAACACTTAAAAAAAAAAAAAAAAGTGATTCCACATAAAAAACTATATAAATTGGGTATCGCCATAATCGTCTCGACTCAGGGATTAAAACTAGCTTATCACGGATACTGCACGGTGAGAGCTGTTAAAAATAAAAAACACTACAAGTATTGCAGTATTTCCTTCCAAAAAATGGATTTAAAAGCGATTAAAAACCCTTTTCCCCCCAAAAATGATACCAATAAAAACGTCAAACAAGCTGCTATAAAAAATAAAGTTATGGCTCTCAGACTGCGGCGATGTAAAAACGTGTTTTCCTTTTTGAATAAAAGTGTTTTTATGGTGTAAAAGCAGTAAAACATAAAAATAATACAATTTGGGTATCACTGTAATCGTATCGCCCTGCTGAGTAAAGCTAGCTTGTCACTTATACCGCATGGTGACTGTATAAAAAACACTACCAGGAATGCTGTATTTTGTTCTAAACACCTCACAAAAACCTTAATAAAAAGTGATCAAAGCGTCATATGCACCCCATAATGGTACCAATAAAAACACAAATTCATCCCGCAAAGAAACAAGCCCATAATCAGCTCCGTATACAGAAAAATAAAAAAAGTTTTTTTAAACGCATTTCTATTGTGTAAAAGCAATAAAACAAACTGTATAAAACTGATATAATTGTAATTGTACCTATCCACATAGTAAAGTTATTACGTCATTTATCCCGTACAGCGAACACTGTAAAAATGAAGCCCAAAAAAACAAATGGCAGAACTGCATTTTACCCCTCTCCCCTCCCCCGTTTTTGTGGCCCAATGCTAAAAAAAAAACTATGGAACACCTGTGCACCCAAAATTTATGAACAATGCAAAAGGGTGTTCAAAGATGCCATCTTTATTGATCGGCACCTCGCAATCTCGCAGTGGGGGTGCCAATTGCAGTGAGATTTAGAAGTCACGGCCGCGATCACTGTGGCATCTAAACAGTTAAACAGAGGGGAATGGAGCCAGCTCTCTTCCCTGCTGTTTAATTCTTTAGTTGCCGCAGTGATCATGGCCTTGGCGTCTAAATGAATGAGATGTGTTGCTGCGCAATTAGCAGCTGACGCCAGCCTTTTATGGAGTGAGATTGCAGAGCAATCACTCTACATGAACCCTTACTGCCACTAAGACATACCTATACATCTCATGGGAGAGTTGTGAAGCTCTTTTTGCATACCATTACCTCTTTCTGTAACAGTATGCAAAAAGAGGTTCACTACTCACCCAATGGGAGTCAGTGGGTGAGTGGTGAACCTCTTTTTACTACTTTTACTTTCTGCATTTGCACTTAATTAATTATGTATTTAGTACTTACTGTACATTTGTGCATGTAAGCCACTCAGGTGCATGGGTGCGATTCACGCTAGACATCGCTTGTGCAGTATGTTCTGCGTCCATTCAATGGACTGGATCAGAGCAATTTAAAGGGAAACTTTTTGTAAACTTAGGGCGACATGTCCCATTGGGGCTGCACCATTGTTTTTTGATTTTGCGCTAAAAAAATGTTGACGTCCTATTCTCTATATAAATTAACTGTAGTACACCAAAACTAGGCGCATTATACACCAGGCACGACATCGAAGTTTGTTGCACCCAGCGCCACAGCTCCGATGTTTGCGGCGACGCCAAAAGACGTTTACTGTAGACGAACGACTTGCACCAGCCGACGTCAAAAGACAGTGGGCGGTCATTAAGGGGTTAAGGACGACATGCAGAAAAGAGGCGCTGCCACGGCAGTTTTAAGGCGCATTAAAATGAATGTATAGTGCGCTTGAATGAATGAACCTGTCAAAAATCTGGCGTCTGGTATAACTTGCATTGTATAATTGATGTGCCTAATCTAGGCGCATAGCATTTCATTGCTAGAATATTTGATTCTCCTACTTTAGTCACATTTAACCCCTTAATGACCGCCCACTGTCTTTTGACGTCGGCTGGTGCAAGTCGTTCGTCTACAGTAAACGTCTTTTGGCGTCGCCGCAAACATCGGAGTTTGCGGCACCTGGTGCCGCAGCTGATCCCAGCGCAGCTGTGGCGCTTGGCGCCACTGACTTCGATGTCTGCAGCGACGCCAAAAGACGTCGCTGTAGATGAACAACCTGCACCAGCCGACGTCAAAAGACAGTGGGCGGTCATTAAGGGGTTAATATATGCATATATTTAGTGCAGCATTTCCACTGTTTTCTTGTTCAGATGCCTGTACTTTTAATATATATTTTTAATGTTGTTTCAACAAATGTTATGCATTATATACTGTATATTGTGTCTGTGTATTATTGCATTAGACATATGCAGGCAGTCCCCGACTTACATCGTTCCGACTTGCATAGGTCCACTAGTTACAAACGGAGACTTATGGGGCGTGGCTGACATTCAACACTGAGTCACACCCCATGATAACCAAGTGCCAGCATGCCACAGCTGCACATGAAATACAGGATGTTAGGTGAAAATCTTCTTAAAAAGGGCACAGACAGCAAAACAAATGTAAAAACCCTTCCCTGTACTATCCAAAGCTAAAAAAAAAATTTGTGCTGGAATTACATTTAATAAATATACCTGTTCCGACTTGCATACAACTTCAACTTAAGAACAAACCTACAGTCCCTATCCCATTTGTAACCCGGGGACTGCCTGTAATTGATGTGTAAGATCTAATGTTATTCCAAAGTCAGAAAGTTTACATACCTGGAAATGCTGCTCCATAATCTGGATTTTCCCTTGTTCTGGGCACTTCCTAAGGGCTTTGTCAGTGTACTGAAGCAATATTTCAACTATCTAACAGTAGACAAACATTAAAACATTATATTAGATTTTATAATAAAAATATGTTATACATAAATTAAAATGTTTCCCCTTAAAAGACCAGAGAGTTTGTGTTCTAAATGACCAAACTCAGTTTTGGGAAATTGCTGGTTTTACTCCTCTGCTGCTTTTCCCGAAGTCTGTTTGGCCAAACTGAAAAGTATTATAATTATACCAGGCAGTAGTTTTACAAGAAAGGAAGCTCTATATAAAGTCATCAACTTAGGCTAGGTCACTGCTAGAGCCACAAATAATATTTTGGTGCTCTCTTCAGCCTGTGTGTCGAGCAGAGGGGAACCAGCAAGCCACTATGCAGGGATTGAAGGAAGGTCTGTGATTATCCTTCTGCCTTTGTATGGCATGAGAAGGGGTTGGATTTGTGGGTTATGTTATCTTCTCCCCCTATTACTCAGAAATCATAGTTGCTTTCTGATTATTATGTAATCCTTTGGACCCAATTATGTGGTTTATGTACTCAAAAACAATTACAGTACTGTAAAAAAGGTTAGGCAGTGTTGAAAAATTGTTGCAAAGCAAGAATGCTTTCAAATACAGAAGTGTTAATACTTTTTTTTTATCAATTAACAAGATGCTAAATTAATGTGCAAAAAAGAAATCAAAATCAAATGAATGTTTGGTGTGACTACCCTTTGCCTTTGGAGACCTGGAAGTGATCCTGACATCATCACCAACTCTGTCTGAGATTCCATGAAGGAATAGAAGGATCTGAGTAAGCCTACATCTCATACCAGGTTTCCGATAGCTATACTGAGAACAACAAAGTTACCACCACTGAAACACAGGGGAAAAATTTCTGATCCTGGTTTCTAACGCAGTGGCTTTTGTCAATGTCTTTTTTAATTTCTTTTAAATTCCAGCCTTTAGAAGAATCCAGACTGTAGTTTTTATTGGTATCATTTTGGGGACTTTTGATCACTTTTAACAATTTGTGGGGGTGGAGAAACAACAAACCTCCTTTTCTTGTTTGATATATTGGGGTGAGGGTGGAGACAACATATTGGGTATAGGTCAATCCTAGTAGGTGACACTAGACGGATAGCAAACGTGTTGGCTCCGTCCCGGACGGACTATATGCCTCTTAGTGACGCCAGGTTACTCAATCAGTACAAGAGCAGGAGCAGAAAGGATAAACCAAGGATAAACCATAGCCCAATTCCAAGGAGAAAAGGTCAAAATGAGAATCAGAAAAAGAATAAGACAAAAAGAGAGGAGAAATCGGTGTCCTCCAATGGAATGTCCAAAAGCAGTTCCATAGGGTAGGAAAAAAAAAGAAAAAATTTACAGCAGTGTGAGTCGATTAGCAACAGCACTGCCTGAAGTACCTCATGGCCACGGCTTGCGTCAGCCGAGGCAAAGATATTGATTTGGTAGAACTTGGTAAAAGTATGAACTAAGGCCCAGGTTGCAGTCTTGCAGACCTGAGTGGCCGAAGCATGATGCTGCACCGCCTAGGAGGAGAATGAGCGATAACCGGGAATGCAGGGCTGTGGAGTCGGATTCGGAGTCGTGGAGTCGGTGGCTATTTTGCAGGAGTCGGAGTCGTCATAAAATGGACCGACTCAGACTCCCAAAATATATAATAAGTTGGTCCAGTTAGTTCGATGCAAAGCGCAAGAGGAGTTGGGTCCGGCCAGTGCTACTGCTCCCATATCTTCAGCCTTAACACATGAGGAGTGTAATTGATGACATGGAGCAGGCAAAGCGCTGCCCCAGGGGAAAAGATTCTGCTCCCAGGGCAAACAGATTTCATCAAAATGTTTCACCTGTTTTCAGAGAAGTAGAAGAGTTCAACCACTCATCAAAACTGACTGTGGCCGAGGCAATTCCTTTATACCCTGACATTGTTAGAGATGTTGCCCCTGTGGTCACCGCTTTGTCCCCAACCCAAGTTAATGTAGTAGAGAGGCCGTTCTCTAGCCTGGAAATAATGAGATCAGATGTGAGGTCATGTATGCAGGATCTGATGGAGGCAATACTATCTCAGAACAAATTCAGAGACTTTACAAGTATTTAGCATCTGCTTAGTTACAGTTTTGCTCCTAAAAATCAAAGTGTTAATTTTTATTATTTTGTTAGTATTTGGGAAATCCACCATTGGTTTTCAATACTGCCTGAATCCTTCTGG
This sequence comes from Phyllomedusa bahiana, assembly GCA_025379985.1. Taxonomy (NCBI): domain Eukaryota; kingdom Metazoa; phylum Chordata; class Amphibia; order Anura; family Hylidae; genus Phyllomedusa; species Phyllomedusa bahiana. The sequence goes on along the minus strand of JAODAL010024712.1, from coordinate 43,488 downwards.
GCCCTGAATCAGATTCAATCTGATCCCAGTTCTCTTCTACACTTTCCCAATGTTGGTGCCGACTGGACTTGGATACAAATAAAGCTTTTTCTTCAACTCTACCCACAAGTGTTCAAAAGATCAAAACATTTTTACCCTTTTGCTTTTGTCTGTTGTACCTAAATAGCTTGATTATTGTATCATAAGGTGATAAAAAGCCTGGTGTTACCACTTTACTACAGTACAGTAAGGTTAGCACTTAAACATACGCCATGTATGAGGGAGTCAGGAGTCGGAGTCAGGAGTAGGAGGTTTGGGAAATTGAGGAGTCGGAGTCGGGGCTTCGGCTTGCCGACTCCACAGCCCTGCGGGAATGGAAGAGGTTCACTTCTGAACTGGTAGGTTTCTGAAATTGCAGACTGGATCCAGCTGGCAATGGCGGATTTAGATGCCATAAAGCCCCTAAAATGGACCTTATGGAACAACAAATAGTGAATCGGTGCATCTGAATCAGTGGCCATAAGGTAGATCCCATTGGCAATGACAACATCCAAACGATCCAAAGACTTATCTCAGGCATGAGAAGGGCAGGTGCAAAAAGAGGGCAGAAATATGCCCTCACAGAAGTGGAATAAGAAACGAAGGAAAGGGACATTGGACGACTTTGTCCTTATAAAGAATCAAAAACAGGATCTACATAAAACAGCTGCCAGTTCAGACACTTGACAGATGGATGTAAGGGTCAAAGGGAAGGCCTCCTCCCAAGAAAGCAAACAGAGGGGAACTTTCTGCCAAAGTGCAAAATGCGAAGAATGCATCACCTTCAAAACAAAATTCAAGTTCCATACCTCAATCGGCCCACAAACCGGAGGGACAGAGCCTGTGACCCACTTCAAAAAAACTTCTGACCTGAGAACAGGAAGCCAAAGTGCACTAAAAAAGAACCGATAGGGCAAAAATCTGCCATCTCAAGAAGGAAAGTCCCCACTCCAGGCCTGATTAAAGGAATAATAGTACTAGCGGGTAGTGGGGTAGAACAACCCAATGGGTGAAATCCACGCGGCTACGATAATAAATATGGGCAGACTGAGGCTTGCGGGCCCAAATCATGGTCCGTACCACAGGGCCTGAGAGACCATATCAGCTCAAACTGACTTCAAGAAAGAATCAGTGGGTCCACGGCTAGACGTTCTCAGCAGAAAAAAAACACTCCCAGTGATTCATCAACGTCTAGCTGAGGAGACTAGTTCTTCACTACTGAAATGAAAATCGACGGAACTGAGTGTCTGTCTGATGAAGGCTCTTTGAGGCATCCAGGAAAGCCACGCAGATCCTGGGGCCCATTAACAATTCAGGTAAGCCACCACAGTGGTGTTTTCAGCCTGAATCCGAAATAGATGATCCTGGAGAAGAGGAGACCAATGTGAGAGCACCATAAAGATGGCCCTGAGTTTCAGGATATTGATTTGCAGACAAGATTCTCTTGGGGACCACAGTGCTGGCATTCGTGGTGATGATCATTGATTGTGGAGGAAGAAGAACTTCCCCTGAAGGAGAGCACGAAACACCAGCCAGCAATTCAGGTCAACACGAACTTGAGATGGAAGTAGAATTCCCTTGTTCAGCAAAAATAAAGAGCTGTCCCAGCAAGCTAGAATGGTCCACTGAAAGAGGTGAGAATGACCGTGCAAATTGGATCTTTGCTGGCGGAAGGTACACTCTGACTGAATGTGTGTCGAGAATTAGCCCCAGGAATTCCATCCGCTGGGAAGGGAACAGACAAGATTTGTCATGGTTGACAATCCTCCAGAAGCATGTTAAGGCCCCCGGGAAAACCTGATGCTGTCCAGGTTGGCGCTCCGCGATGGGGCCTTCACAAAAAGATCGTCCAGGTAAAGGATGATGGTAATCTTCCTGACGTGATGAATCGTCATGATGGCTGCCAGAACATTGGTGAAGGCCCAAAGGCAGAGCCACGAGCCTATAAATGCACCGAAGGCACCACAAAACAAAGAAAACTACTGGGAATGTGCAAGTAAGTGTCTCTGGCGTCTATGGCATAAAGAAATTCCTCTTGCTCCAAAGCCGCAGTTACCAACCGGAGAAACTCCATGCGAAATCCGGGAATACAAACATAATGGTCAAGCTCCTTGAGATACAAAATATGTCTGACTGGGTGTAATCAATTGTGGGTGTTCAGTCTGACATTGTTTAATCAGTGCCGACAGTCAGTGTGTGCAGGGACATACCCACAATTGGTAACATCCAGCTTACAGATTTAGTAACCCATTTCAAGAAGGAATAACAAGGGAACATCACAACAGAGATAGAAAAGAAGATTCTTCAGAATTGTTATTTTACAGGAACGCACCTATTTACTAAAACAGACCTGTCAAGAGATGTCACAGGTCCTCTTAACTAAGCTTATTTAAAAGCAAAAAATAAGACATTTTAAGTGCCTTCTTTGGGAACCGTAAAAAAGGTTGAAATAAAATCCCCGAAAATGCTATGTGTTAGGGACAGGCATAATTACGCTGTGCAGGAAAAGGCAATGGATTGACTGGAAAGACGGCTGACGCCTGGAAGAGAGGGGCGGGCGGGGAAGAACGAGAAAATCAAGGTGAGGGAATTGACACAAAGTCAATCCTGTACCGTGATGGGACGACCTCTTTAACGCAGGCAACGTTGACCTCTTGGAACTGAAGGAGGCGCTGCCCGCCCAAGAGGAAACTTAGGGTGAAGACAAACCCTCAGACCAAGGGAAGCTTGGTGGAGGAAGGCTTGGGCAATTTGGGACAAAATTGCAAGATGCAGGCTTAGTGAATGGCCTCTTGGGCCCTGAGAAATGGTGGTTCTAGCTCAACTGCCATGCAGAGTAGTTCTGAGGAACTGCGGCCACTTGCAGCGTCTGAGATGATCTCATCCAGATGTTTTCCAGGCAGTTCGTACAAAAGGTGAGCAGTAAGAGTGTTTTTGGAGGATGTATCAACCGCTCAGGACTTTAGCCGCAAAGAGCACCAGTTCTCCACTCCTGTTTATCACTCCACCTGTAGAAGGGGGAATATAGATAGGCACATGGGAAAAGGCAAAAACGCACCATTAAACTGCCTGAAGGGCCCAGAAATGTAAATGGCTGTGTAGCAATGTTAGATACACCACCAAAACGCATTACAGACTTATGCCAACTGTAAGTGTGGTTGGCCAAAGACACATCACACATTACACAACCTGCAATTGGGATTTGTGTGGTTGCCCCGGATGGCCACCGAACTAGCCAATGCTCTGCAAGCCAAGCGTGCAGATTCAAGCTTTACAGAGAAAGTTAGAGGCATACAATAGCTGGCAAGCTAACTACCAAAGAGGAAAAAAGGTTTAGGGAAGTACGCTTCAAAGTAGATACAGTATTAAAGTACGGCCATCATTTGTAAGTATGCTGCATAATCCGTATATGGAATGCTCTTTTCTCCATCTTGTCGGGTCTGCCAGGATATAAAGAGGTTTGGTGCAGCTTTAAGGCCGATACTTTGTTTTCTCCTGACATAAGCGTTTGGTCTAATAGTCTTTTTTTCTTCTATTGTCCCCTGATGTGACCAGAGCACACTATTTGAATGGTCGAAACATGTTGGGATGGGACTTTATGAATATTATAAACACCATCGTTTATCTTTAGGGCCAGTGTTGGCAGGGTCAGGTTTGTGACGGGAACGCCCTTATTTGGGCGATACGCCTGTCTGTTGGATAGGATAGGGTGGATCAGTCGAATTATGGCCTTTGTAGGTGTACTGGAGTCCCCCTTCTCCATTAATTCGGATATTTTTGTATTTTTTGCAATTGATGTCGCACATGTAGCTATTTTAACAAGTAAGAATTAAAAGTTATATTTTATGAGCTTTTTTCCTCTTAGGTAGTTAGTTTGTCTGTAATTGGGTCTAGAGGTATTTAATACATCTCCTTGGATTGTTTTGAGGTGTTTGTGTTTTTCTTGAATACAATAGCTGGGACATAGGTTAAAAAAGATTTTCAGTTGAGGTGCCACATGCTGCATCCCGACTGTGCAGGCCTTGCTAACCCAAGAGGAAGCAAAGGCAGGTTGCAGGGCTGCCCCCAGACGCTTCAAAAGCAGACTTGAACACCTCAATCCTCTTGTCAGCATAATCTTAACGCTGCTGCATCCAGCATAGAAACGGTGGTGCTCTTAGCCAGCTAGGGGGCAGTTGCATAGTAAGATACTGCACATTAGAAAAGTGGAAGTTCACACCAGCATGCAAAAACTCCACAATTCAACACTGGGGAGATTGAAAAAAAAAAAAAGATCACCCATATATCTGCCATTTATGGGAAAGGTGACTGCCAATATCACTAAGCTATATTAAGGGTAGTGGCTTACAACCAGTAGATGACACTTCTACGTCAGGATGTTTCCACGCCTTGGAAACACACTCCTCAAATTCGAGTAGGGAACACCAAATGCCGCTGTCTGCTCCGCATAAAGAAAAACCTCCTCTTGAGAGGCGAAGACATTCTCATCCTTAATATGGAGGGAGTCTCTGACAGCCCAGATAAGTATTTGAACAGCAGCTGATATTCCATCATCCCTGTTTGGCTCTGAGTCAGAGGGGTTCCCAAAAGAGGTCGTATCCGCCAATGATCTGTCCGGAGAGAGATCAGGTGAAATAGAGGATGAGGGAACTCTAGTCCTCTTACGTGAACCATCTGTGTGGGATGCACAAAGCACAGGGTCCTGGGAAGTGCTAGGCTAGACAGCAAGCAGAGATGGCAGACGCTCTATTGACGAAACCATAACCTGGAAAAGCCTGGAAAGGTCTCCCACGGATAGTGAGAGGGGACTTGTCCATTTCAGGGCCCGACTCCCGACAGGAGGGGTCGGGCCCCTCGGCGGTCGGCTGCGAAGCTGTGCAAAGGGTGTGGAGTGAGCTAGACTGACCACACGCAAACTTTTTATTACTGCAGGCACAGGCAAAATAATTTGCTACCGCTTTAGAAGCCGGTGGCTTCAGCGCATCATCCTTAATAACCAGGAGGCATAGGGTAGGAGAATAATGGCCCAAAGGGCCAGCTAAGCACACTAAAGATGCTGTATCCTCCAGAGAAAGCCAGGTGATGCCTTGGACTAACACCAGGAGTGAAATGCCGGCAAAGAAGCTTCCAAACTGCTGTTCTTCTGTTATTCCTTCTAGAAATTTGTTACTGAATCTTTCAGCTGAGTGTAACCAATTGTGGGTGTTCAGTCTGACATTGTTCAATCAGTGCTGACAGTCAGTGCATGCAGGGACATACCCACAATTGGTAACATCCAACTGAGATTCAGTAACCCATTTCTAGAAGGAATAACAGGGGAACATCACAACATAGAGATATAAAAGAAGATCCTTCAGAATTGTTATTTCACAGGAACGCACCTATTTACTAAAACAGACATGTCAGGAGATGTTACAGGTCCTCTTAACTAAGCTTATTTAAAAGCAAAAAGTGAGACATTTTAAGCGTGAGCGTCAACGAAAATGGAAAGCAATGTGAATTATTACAATCTATGTAAAGTGCTTTAAAAGCAACAGTAAATACGTTAGTAACAGGGTGGTAAAGCAGCAGCACATCAGTTCACCTGACTACCACGTGCTGGTAGGTCTGTCCAGCAATAGATTCTGGACAGTCTGCATGTACATGCTTTAGATGTACATGAAATATCTGAGTAATTGTTTATTCTTTAGTACGTTCAGAAGTCTACAATCACAGACCACTGGTTTCCTGTGCAGAGCTCTGTCTGTGTTTATCACATGAATCTTACCTTATCAGCCACCACACTCTTCCTTTTCTTTGGGTCTCCTGATAGACCTGTAAAAAGCAGACCCATCAGGTAAAACATTATAGTATCGAGACAGATGTAAAATCTGTCTAAATAAGGTGAATTGAACATCTTCGCTATGAGGAGAGGTTAAAAGAATTAAACTTATTTAGTCTTGAGAAAAGACGGCTATTGGGAAACCTGATTAATTTATAAGTATTTAAATGGTCCCTAAAAAAAAAAGTATGGTGAAATGCTACTTCATGTTAAACCCCCTCAAAGGACAAGGGGACATTTCCTTCATCTGGAGAAAAAAGGATTCAATATTCATAAGAGAAAGCCTTCTTTACCTTGAGAACTGTAAATCTGTGGAATAGCCTGCCTGAGGAGCTAGTCACAGCAGGAACAGTTGAGGGTTTCAAGAAAGGCTTAGATAACCACTTACTACTAAATAATATTAATACTTATATAGCCATATAAAATATCTGGATCCAGTCTGATGGCAACTTTGGGATCAGGAATTAAATCTTCCTTTAGGGCAGATGGGTTCTTGCCTTATGGGTTCCAAAGCTTTCAGCAATAGTTTAAACAACTCTCTATCCTCCTCCCTTCATCCACATTTTCTCCACAATTGGTTGAACTTGATGGATATATGTCTTTTTCACCCAAACTCTAACTTTCTGGGCAGAACTATAGGGAAATCTGAGATCTAGATAGCAACAAAGAACAGCGATGTTTCCTTTTGTATCAGTTTGTTATTTAGTGCCAATATTGCATTTTTCTCTTGTTTTGTATCTTAAATCCTTTTGTTTTAAAAGTGCCCTGTAATAAATGGCAATAAAAAAAAAAAAAAAAAAAAAAAAAAATGGAGAAAAGAATGAAATAAAGAGTGGACTAAATACAGTTGAAACCAGAAGTTTACATACACTATATAAAAAGACACATATGCATGTTTTTCTCACTATCTGACATGAAATCAAAATAAACCTTGCCTGTCTTAGGTCAATTATGATTACCAGTATTATTTATATTTGCCAAATGCCAGAATAATGAGAGACAGAGAATTAAGACACTTTTATTACTTTCTGCAAAGTAAAAAGTTTACACACGCTAGGCTTACTATGCCTTTAAACAATTTAAGACAGTCCAAATGATGATGTCATGTCTTTGGAAACTTCTGATGGGTTTATTGGCAACATCTGAGTTAGAAAGACAGCTGAGGATGTATTTTAATGCACACCAGAAACACACACAGGCAAGATATCAGGAAGAGAATTGTGGACTTGTACAAGTCTGTTTCATTCATCGGCGTAATTTCCAGATACCTGAAGGTGCCTCGGTCTTCTATACAAACAAGATGGTAATGTCCAGCCATCATACCCATCAAGATGGAGAGAGGTTCTGTGTCTCAGAGATGAATGTGCTTTGGTCCCACATGTGCATATCAACCCAAGAGCAAAAGCCCTTGTGAAGATGCTGACGGAAGCTGGTAAGATTGTGTCATTATTCACAGTGAAACGAGTACTGTATCAACATGGGCTACAATGCCATTCTGCCAAGAAGCCGTTACTCCAAAAGAAACATATACTCATAAAAGCCAGATTAATGTTTGTAAATGCACACAGGAACAAAGACATAAATATTTGGAGACATTTACTTTTGTCTGATGAAACTAAAATTTAGCTGTTTGGCCATAATGACCATTGTTACATTTGAAGGAAAAAGGGAGAAGCCTGGAAGCCTAAGAACAACATCCCAACTGTGAAACACAGGGACAGCAGCATCATGTTGTGCGGTTGTTTTGCTGCAGGAGGGACTGGTGCACTTCACAAAATAGATGACATCATGAGGAAAGAACATTATGTGGCAATACTGAAGCAACATCTCAAGACAACAGCCAGGAAATTAAAGCTTGGGCGGAAATGGGTCTTCCAAATGGACAATGACCTGAAGCATACTGCCAAACTGGTTACAAAGTAGCTTAAGGATAACCAAGCCAATGTTTTGAAGCAGCCATCACAAAGTCTTGTTCTCAATCATATTGAAAATGTATGGGCAAAGCTGAAAGGGCAGGTGTGAGCAAGGAGACCCACAAACATGGCTCAGTTACACCAGTTCTGTCAGGAGGAATGGGCCAAAATTCCTACCAACTATTGTGAGAAGCTTGTGGAAGGATATCAAAAACGTTTGACTGAACTCATACAGTTTAAGGCCAAATACTAATGAAATGTATGTAAACTTTTGACTTTGCAGAAAGTAATATAAATGTCTTAAAAATTTCTCTCTATCATTATTCTGGCATTTGGCAAATATAAATAATTTTGGTTCCTAATTGCCCTAAAGCGGGTAAGATTTATTCTGATTTCATGTCAGATAGTGAGAAAAACATGTATATGTGTCTTTTTATATAGTGAATGTAACCTTCTGGTTTCAACTTCTGGAAAGCATGCTTGGTTTTATGAAACGTGATTAATTTGTCATAGCCTTCATTTTTCTTGCTTACCAACAACTGCTTTCGCTTTCCCCTCATGGAATGACCACGCTAAAGCTAAGGCTTCATCGTAGCAGTCCTGCTTCAGCAGATGATCGACTCTCTGATATAAAGAAAAATAACATTTTGAAACGTTCTTTTCATGAACACGATATCTAATTTTCATGATTGAAGTCACCTATAGGAATTTTTACCAAAACATATTTCGTATGCTTTCCCCCACCTTTCCTACCCCTCCTCCTTTTCCCTTCCATTCTCCCTTTATGGTTTTCCTGTTCAGAAAAGTTGTACTAATTAAAAATAGTTAAAACTTTAATAAAAACAATTTTGAAAAAAAAAAAAACTTTAGTGGAATGGTGGAGCAGTTGCCCAAGATATCAGTCAAAGTTCTCAGTTCTGACACATCCTTTTCACTGTAGTGGTGGATGTAGACAACTACAGTGCTTTTATCTTGCCTTAGTATATAACAATTGACTACATCAAGTTATTTACTCCAATGGCTATCCAGTTACTATTTCTGTACTGAACCTACAATATTTCAGATCTTGTGTAGTTTGGAGTACACCATGTTAATTCCAAAAAGAATTTTCAATTAATAAGAGGTCAGTGTTTTTTGTTTGCTTTTTTTAAATGTATTCGCTGCCTTTCAACCCTCACTGGGTCTTGGTTGTTCAAAGCTTTCTGGTCCCATCTAAACACACAAAAAAATGCCTACTAAGCTATTCACCGGCTGGGTCAGGTTAACACTGTGTCTAGTGATTGGGTGAATGGCATCTCCTGTGCGTAAAGACGGGACCACAAAGTGGTAAACTGCCAGGATCTAGTGACTACTGTAACGTCAGGGGGTGGGGAAGATGAGTAATGCCAGCTTTTTTTTCCCCCTTTTTCTTTTAGGCTATGTTCACACGGCTTATTTGCGGGGCGCAATTACGCCGTGTGGACGGAGGCGGGGCGGGAGCGGCACCTCGCCGGCCCATAGACAGTCATTACTAGTGGCGCGTATACGCCGCTAGTAAATGACCTGTCACTTATCTCCCCCCCGCGGCGGATTCGCCGAGCAGGGAGAGGAGACGTAATACATAGTTCTCTATGAGAACTGTGGATTACCGTAATGACTGAGACGTATTCCAGCCGTAATTCGCGCACTACGGCGCGTAATTACGGACTGAAATACGTCCCATTTTAAGCCGTGTGAACATAGCCTTACCCACACACACTGACCTCTCAAAAATGAAAAATTATTTCTCACATTAAATCTTTATTTAACTGGAAATCTCAGTTGTTGCAGTATACCATACATGTTAAAAAAATTACTTAAAGAGAACCTGTCACATATATTATGCCCCCCTTGCTAAGGGCAGCACAAGTTAGTGTCAGATCTGCTGTTTCCAGCGCTGTGTCCCTTATTCTGTAAGATGCAGCAGTTTTACAGTATTTAATGCTCAAATCTGCAGGTTTCAGCCAGAAAAGAGTCATGAAAAGAGTTTGTTTTTAAACCCCGCCCACCTAAGGCTAGCCCCGCCCACCTCAACTGATTAACCTATTACTTTGAATAGGTAGAAACATGTGAATAACTGTCAGTGGGCGGGACTAGCCTTTGGTGGGCGGGGCTAACAACTGCTCATGAATAAGATTTGAGGGGTAAATGCTCTAAAAGCTACAGCATCTTACAGAATAAGGGGCACAGCGCTGGGAACAGCATGTCTGACAATAGCATGTGCTGTCCTCAGCAAGGGGGGCACAACCTATGTGACAGGTTCCCTTTAAATTACGTTGGGTTTAGGCATGTTCACTCTTTCACCATGAGACTGTAACTTGCTAGTGTGCATATGTCATAACTGGACAAAATCATTACATACTTGCAAAATGTTAATTAAAAAAAAGACCCGTGACATCTTCTGATGTGTCTGTTTTAGTAAATACCTGTGTAATAACAATTCTGGAGCATCTTCTTGTATAACTCTGTGTTGTACTGTTCTTCTTTCATTTCTTCTAGAAATATATCTGTCAGCACAACACAGGGTTATAAGAAAAAAAATTGTTGTCACAGAAAATACAAGGACTTACTGAAACAGACATATCAGGAGATGTCACATGTTCTGTTTAAGTGAAATGTGTCCTAGGACAGTAAATTTAGATGTAAAAGACTGGTATTGTGCAGCTTACCTCTCGCCAGTTTCTCAGCATCATAGCATGCACCGACTGTGGAGGGCAGAGAAATACAGTGAGATTTTGACTAGAAATAAGGAAGTTAGATAGATCTGATGAGAAAAAGAATGAGACAGACAGAGGAAAGAGCAAGAGGCAGGAAATGATCTGTCTTAAAGCAACAGCAAGAGAAGCATAAAAAGCAAACAATGTGTAACTTGCATCAACACAAAACAAACATACTGAGGTACAGAGTGGAAATATTTTCCACCCATTTTAAAAAGACATTGTACATGTATATACCTTGGTTCCTAAGTAGAATATCTGGGCACCAAAATTGCTGATTGACTGGTAACAAGCTTTCTCTCCTACTAGCGCCTGCAAGAAAAAAAACAAATCGTAAAATAAAAAGCTGCTATTCAGGGATCAGCTGCACACTGGCCCGGAGGGGAATGAGGGCCAAACAGCCGAGAGTAAGAGTACTTATGTCCCCTCTGTTGTGGGGAGGACCACAAACAATAAATAAATATTTAGAAATATATATATATATATATATATATATATATATATATATATATATATAGATATATATGTACACACACATATATATATATATATATATATATATATATATATATATAATATATATATATATATATATATATATATATATATATATGTATACACATATATATATGTCGATTCATTGGGAGAGGTTTCTAAGCATTCTGAGACTGCAGAGAAGTGAACACTACAGAACAGGAAATATCAGACTTTTGTTATTATGCTTAGTGGCCAGAATGGAAAAACTAGAAGAAGAAAAAAATCATAAATTTTAAACCTTGAAAAATGTGTTTCATATAAAAAAAATGTAAGCAATAAGTCATTTTCAGCTGACAGACTTTAAATCACCTGCAATGGGAAGGGGTGCATGTGAGAAAGGTTAATGATCGAAATCATCTGTATTCAGGGTTTAGGCAGTGTGTGCATCACTTGTGGGATGTGTCCTATGTATAAGTGGTTTGTGTAAAGCAGGTGGATAATATCCGAGGATCGGGTATAGGGCATGTGTCCGAGATTAGGGCTTGTCCCCACTGCACAGTTTTGAGACGGTTTTCAGTTTTGAAAGCGGTCTGCAAAGCGGCTGACAAACTTTTACACGGACCTTTATGGAAAATCTGTTCAGCAGACCCCACTGCATGGATTTTCCGCCGGATGTTTTTTTAGACCGCCGACGGTCCAAAAAACATAGAACATGTTCATTCTTCCGCCCGGTTTTCTGGCGGAATATGACAAAGTCTATGCAATGCCATGGTACCTCATGGCAAAGAACTGTCTGAGGATCTGAAAAAAAGAATGGTCTAGGCTATAAGAAGATTGCCAACACCCTGAAACCATGCTGGCCACGACCATATAGCGGTTTAACAAGACAGGTTCCACTCTGAACAGGCCTCGCCATGGTCGACCAAAGCAGTGCACATGCTCAGTGTCATATCCAGAGATCGTCTTTTTAAAATATACGAAGGAGTGCTGTCAGCATTGCTGCAGAGGTTACAAAGGTGGGTGTGCTCAGACCAAACACTGCATCAAATTGGTCTACAGGGCTGTGATCCCAGAAGGAAGTCTCTTCTAAAGATGATACACAAGAAAGCCCACAAATAGTTTGCTGAAAACAAGCAGACTAAGGACATGGATTACTGGAACCATGTCCTGTGGTCTGATGAGACAAAGATAAACTTACTTGGTTCAGATGGTGTCAAGCGTGTGTAGCGGCAACCAAGTGAGGAGAAGTGTGTCTTGCGTACAGTTAAGCATAGTGGTTAGAGTGTCATGGTTTGGGGCTGCATGAGTGCCGATGGCTGTGGGGAGCTACAATTCATTGAGGGAACCATAAATGCCATCATGTACTGTGACATACTGAAGCAGAGCATGATCCCCTTTCTTTGGAAACAGGACCACAGAGCAGTATTCCAACATGATAACGACCGCAAACACATCTCCAAGGCAACCACTGCCTTACTAAAGAAAATGAGGATAAAAGTGCTGGATTGGCCAAGCATGTCTCCAGACCTAAACCCTATTGAGCATCTGTGGGGCATCCTAAAACAGAAGGTGGAGGAACACAAGGTCTCTAACATCCACCAGCTCCATGATGTTGTCATGGAGAAGTGGAAGAGGATTCCAGTGGCTGCAACCTGCGAGCTCTAGTGACCTCCAGGCACAGGAGAGTTAAGGTAGCGGCGGAAAATAATGATGGCCACACAAAATACTGGCACAATTTGCCCATCATCACTTAGGGGTGTCCTCACTTTTGTTGCCAGTGGTTTAGATATTGATGGCCGTGGGTTAAGTTAGGCCTCGTTCACACGGCTTATTTCGCCGCGGATTTGCCGACGGATTGACGATAGTCAATCCGTCGGCAAATCAGTCAGAAATAAGTAACAGCCCATTTTCTATTGATTTCAATAGAAAATACGGCTCGTCGTTCACACGATGCGTATTTCCGTGCGGAAAAACAATTCACATGTCAATTATTTACGGACGGATTCACCACCTACAATGATTGGAGATGGTGAATCCGTCGGGAACTCAGTTACAAATACTTCCCACACTTAGTGACACTTAATTGCAAATGATTTTCAACTGATTTCGGAACGGATTTATGATCGGACAATCCGATGTAATTACGGTCTGAAATAAGCCGTGTGAACATAGCCTTACTATGAGGAAACACCAAATTTACACGGTTATACAAGCTGTACACGGACTACTTTACATCGTATCAAAGTGTCATGTTAGTGTTGTCCCATGAAAAGATATAATACAATATTTGCACAAATGTGAGGGGTGTACTCACTTTTGTAAGACACTAACTGCTGCAGCCGCTGATAGGATGCAGCAGTCAAATGTCTCTGATTACTTCACAGTTCTGAAGTGAACAGCTCCAAACGGGATTTAAGTAGATGCATGTGATGTGCCCATTCGGAAATACAAGAATGGCAACAGAGACGCAACACTGGAACCGAGGACTGAGGAAACCAGCACCACACCTGTCTGTGGACAGTATTTGGTAATGCAACTCGGCCCTATTTTCTTGAACTGCAATACCATACACAGCAATTCGTCCAAGAGCCATAACTTTTTTTTATTTTCCCATCTACATAAAAATATAAGGGCTTTTGTTCGGGGGACAAGATGTAATTTTTTAATGGTGCCATTGACTATACCACATAATGTACTGGGAAACCTAAAATAATTCTAAGTGTGGTGAAACTTGAAACTTGTGTGATTTCTGCAGGGGTTTATATTTATGGTGTTCGCTGTTTGGTGTAAATGTTGTTTTATCTGTATTCTGCAGTTGATACAATTTCGGTGATCCCAAATATGTAGGGTTTTCGTTATGTTTTAGTACTCTCTAGTACTACATTCTCTATTGTTTAACTCTGCGCCATTTTCTTCGGCCGATAACTGTTTTATTTTTCCACCTATGGACTACAGTGAGCGCCCATTTTTTGTGGACGTGAAATAACCACACAAAAAAAAAATTTGGCATATGAAATTTTTTTCTTCTACGGTGTTCTGTTTACAGAAAAAATGAGGTAATATTTTAGTAGATCCGACTTTTACGGACACGGTGATACCAATTATGTGTACTTTTTATTGTTTTAGTTTGCAAAATGGCAAAAGGGGTGCGTTTTGAACTTTTAATATTTTTATTTTATTTTTAATACTTTTTTATTTGTACACTTACACTTCTAGTGCCTCTAGTGTTCTGGACCACTAGAGGATATCGATCACTTGCACACCCTTTTGCATTATACAAGTAATGCCAAATGAACTGAAGGGTTAAACAGCAGGGATCGGAGCCAGCTCTATTGAATGCTGTCAGTGCTGACTGTCAGCTGTAATGAACAGCCGGCACCTGTCGCGTATGATGCAGGCACAGCGAGTAAGCCCGCTCTATAGCTTCTTACCGCTAGTATGATGTACTCACGTCAGTGAGGAATTAAATCCCTCCTTACTTTGGGTTAAGGAGTTCAGTGATTGACTGCTATCTTTGTATACATACTCATATAAGAAAGGCTGTCAATTACTGGACAATATATAAAAAAAAAAATTAAAGGTTATGCTACACCTTTAGGGTTCACTCTAATAGGACAGTGGGTGCATTATCGTGTAAATTATACGTATATAGTCCAAATAGAAACACGGCACACCAAAATGATGCAATGTAACAGGGATTTTTATTTACCTGAGCAGAAGAACGTATTAGAAAATCATCCAAATTACTGTAAAAATACTCAACAAGTGCTTATATACAAGTGGCAGTAAAAAGCCAAAGAGATTGTGGATGTTAAATAGTACGAGTTTCGGCGAATGCCTTTATCAAGAACATCCAGTATAGGAGATAAGATCTTAAGTATATATATAGAATGGATGAAATCCCGTATGGACGTATAGGAGAGAGCCTCCATATAGGGTAATAGGTCCCCAGTAATAGAATGCTGGTGAGGGGGAATGGGAGCTATGGCAGGACGTCCTGCCCTACGTCCCATTACCTCGCCAGATTCTATTACTGTGGCCTATTACCCTATTGGGGCTTTCCTATACCTGGTATATGGATTTATCCAAATTTATATATATAAATTTAAGATCTTATCTCCCATCTGGAGTTTTTTAAAAGGGTTCGCCGAAACGTGTCTTATTAACATCCCAATCTCTTTGGCTTATTACTCCCTTTTTTATTTAGATTGTTGGTTTTTTACAGTAATTTTGGATGATTTTTCTAATACTTTCTTTGTCAGTGTGAATAAAATCCGAAAATTGCATCTTTTGGTGTTGCCGTGGTTTCTATTTAGACTTTGTCAATTACTGAAAACCCCTCCTATGGACCCTAAAACGCAAAAATAAGGAGGAATTTAAATGAATAAAATACAAGTTCTACTGAATCTTTCCTCACAATCTATCAATCTTCTCAGTTATTGCTACCAGGACAACCAGATAGCATTTTCAATGTTACAGTTTCCCTTTAAGTACCACAGGTTGTAAACTTTACCTACCAAAGCTTGGCTAACGTTGCCCCCCGTAGCCAGAGACTTGAAGTGGCTGCTGTTGTAAACCAACTGGAAATCAGATATCTCCAATGTCTCCAGTTCTTCTTGACTCTGCCTGTCAATCACATGGAGCTTCTCTGCACTGTCCAGGAGCGCCAAGGTGCGAGCATTGATCCACTGTAAATGAAGAGCAAGCAATCCTTATAAAAAGAAAGAGCAGCAGATGCTAAAGAGACAGCAGGTGGCTGCAGGATACTCACTGTGAAGTTGATAAGATCATAGTGCAAATGGAGCTGCTTCTGTTTGTTTATATGAATTGCTCCGGAATCATCCCTCTTCACCTGGAGATATAGGCTTTCTGTTAATGATACACTAATATATTGCAAGCCACATAAAACAGACTTCCATTAGCACTAAATAAAACCTTACTGTGAAACTATGGAAAATAATGGCAAATACTATGATACAAATGTGCAACTTAAAGAGAACCTGTCAGGTACTTTATGCTGCCAGAACGATGGGCAGCATGAAATATCTGCAAGTTACCCGACCCAAACCCAGTGTGTATTACTCCGAAACGCTGTGGCGTTCCCGGATAAAACACCCAGTGAAGACAAACACAAGAGAGCTAAGGAGAAGGGGAGAAGCCTCACATGAGACTCGTATCCTTCGAAACGTCGCAGCTGTGCCTATTGCCCAGTGTTCAGCGTCTCCCTGCTACCCTTTCACGGAGGTGTGCTTGCCGATAGGGGTTTTGGGGACAAACCCCAACAAAAATTTAAGTATCCCTTTGGCCTTTTTTTTAAAGTTTTTTTAAAAAGATTTTAAATTTATGTTGTGGGGAAGTTTGGGAAAACCCCATTTCTTTTTGGATTAATAAAATTTTGAAAAAAAAAGTTGATGGGTTTACTTTAACTGTTTGAAAAAGAGTTGGGAAAGCTTGGAGAAGTTTTAATTGCGACCTCGGCTAAAAGGGGCTTTAAAATTCCTTTTTTTAAAAATGGCCCATTTTCTATTTAAGGTGACATTTTTCACCCCAACCCAAATGCGGGGAGCAATGAGAGAAAAGGGAAAAGGTGGTTGGAAATGGGGAAAGGGCCTTTGTTTTCCCAAAAAAAGGAGAAAAATCTCCCTCCCGTTTTTAAAGAAAAGAAAAATTTAGAAAGTATTGTTTTTTTTAATTTATTTTATTTATTTTTTCCTTTACATTTTTAAAAGCAAAAATTAAATTTGAAATGAGAATACCCCTTTTAATATAAAAGGCTTTTTGGGGGGCTTTGGCCGGGGGACACCCAAACGAGAAGGAGCACGCTGTGAGGGGTCCTGCAACTTGGAGAGAGTTTTACCTAAAAATACCCTTTCCTGCTTTGGGGACCAAAGGGGCCTGGGGGGGGAAAGTGGGAAGTTTCGGGTGACGGTGGTGCCCGTCCCGGGGGCATCCGCGGGTAAAGCTTGGGCTGCGGGCCCCACAAGGAGTCGGCCTGCCCCCCAAACCCCATTTACCGCCCATTTTGGGGAAAGCTTTGCGGGGTTCCCAAGGGGGCCCTCCCGCCGGGGGGTTTTCCGCCCCAGGGGGAGAGAAGGGGAATTTCGCCCGATCCCCCGGGGCCCCCAGGGGCCCCGGGGGGCGGAGGGGTTTGGGTTGGGGGGGAAAAAAAAGTCCGACGCGCAGCCCGCGCGGCCGGGCTGCTTCACGTCAGCTATTGTGGGGGGAGAGGGGCCGGGGGGAACCTTCAGCCCCTTTGGGCCCCCCAAGTGGCTGCCGGAGGGGAAACCCGAGGGCGGCTGGGCGGGGTGGAGAGCGGGGGCGCGCCAGACCTAAAAAGGACATTTGAGAAAACCTAGGTGGTGCCCTTTAAAACGGGTTTTGGGGGATGCAGTGGCGCGGCCTTTTTTCCTCTTTAGCCCCATTCCCCTTTATCTCGGGGCAAAAAACTTCCTTTTACTGGTCTCGTGCCCCCCGGGTGGCCATCTGAAAAGATAAACTGTCAGGAACTTTTTCTTATTTGGGTTTTATATGGAGGTTGTGTATCAGGTTTTGGACAGATCAAAAAAATCACCCGCTTGTTTTTGGAAACCCTGTTTTTCTGAGAGCACTTGTGGCAAACATAAAAAAGGGGGCAACTCCCACCCCAATTTACTCCCCCTCTGTACACAGTTTTCAACACTAAAGAGGGTTTTATAAAAAATCGGGCGGGCCCAAAAAGGGTTTCGGGCCCAGCCCTGGGTGTGTGCTGTCCACCCCCCCTTTTGCCCCCGGGGGGGTACTGTCCCACCACTGTTAAACGGGTTTTACCTGCCCTTAATTTGGCTAGGGAAAGTTTTGGGGTCCCCCCCTTTTTCCCTTTGTGTAAATTAAACCGGGGGGATCCAAGAAGGGGATTTTACCCTATGTGGGTTTTGGGGGCCCCCCATTAAAGTAGCATAAATATTGGGGAAACATATCTCTTTGGATCTACTCACATATCCCGCCTGCCGCGGTGAAAGGGTTATTTCCCTTTTTCTTAAAGTGGGGACTATTTTGGCCCCTACCAAGCCGCCCCTAAAGCTTTGGAAAACTTGACAAATATCGTAGATTTGGGGAAAGTCTCGCCTAACATGGATGTGGCCCCCTGCCGCTTTTGCAATCAGACCCGGCTCCAGAAACCTCTGACCAAAAATCGTTAAATCCTAAAAACACTGAAAGGGGTTACCCGCATACACACCTGCCAAGCCCCCCTTAAAAACTTCACGTTTGGGAAGAGATTAAGATAGATATTTCCTGCAAAAGGACACGACGCAAAAAAAAAACACGGGAGCGGGGGGCTGGGGGGTAAAACAGAGAAATCAAACACCTGGGAAGATAAAAGCTTCCATTAAATCGCGGAGTTGAGGAACGGAGAGAAATTTTTAAGGGGCCCTTGCCCCAGCACCTGGACGCCCCGGGAGAATCGTTGCGCAGATGAAATTTTAAAGATTTTTGTTGGTCCCCGGAAGGCGCAAAAAAGTTCTTTCCCAGAAGCCTTTTCTTGAAAACCCCTTATCTCTACATTTTGGGCAGGGTTTAAATTTTCATTTTGTTTGCAGTGGAACAAAGCCCTTTGAATCCTGCCCAAAACTCCTCCTCCGGGGCCCCCCTCCATGCAATTTTTTTGGGCCCAAAACTCTTAAATTTAAAAAGAAAAGAGCACTATTCTTGGCTTACTAGAGGAAGGGTCCTATCATTATTGGCAAACCCCAAAGGGTTTTGGCCCTATCCTGATTTCTAAATTAAAAATTTAAAAAAAAAAGAGGGCATTTTTCTCTACGGAAGAAATCTTAAAAAAGGCCTTTGCTTACCCGGCTGGGCCCTTAAAGGTCATGGCGGTCAGAAAAATCTTCTTCTTTACTCCCCCGGGGAAAATCCTTGGACTGGGGGGACTCTCGACCCCCAGGGGGGCGGGCTCTCCGGTCGGCATCTAACTAAACGGGTTTGTAAATTTGAGCAAAGCAATTTCCTTAATTAGAGATATGAAATTGATATAGCTTTTTTTTTTTTCCTCCCCCCCCCCTTTTGTGGGGTTTTGGGGGTGTTTTTTTTTTTTTGTTTTTTTTTCTTTTTTTTCCCCCCTTATTTCCCGATGTGGTAGGATTTTAACCCCACATTTTAAAGTTCGGACTATTCCCCTAGTTTCCCTTATTTTTTTGGTGGGGCAGGGGGGATATAGTGTTTGCAATTGTTACAGGCTCCCGAAAGTATTTAAAATTTCCAATCTCATTCGGAGGGGGCCTCCTGGCTCTATTTTGGCTTTCTTTGGGCCCCAATTTTTTCATTCCCTTGTTAAAATAGATTTTGTTTGCTATGGGAATTTTAAAGGGGTTTCCCAATTTTTGTACAGTTTGGGGACAAAATTGGGTGGGTAAGGGGGTTTGGGTTGGGGAAACTCTTGTCAATTTAAAATTTTGGTTTCTTCTCACAAGTAAGTTTAAAAGATAAATTATTTTTGGGTCTGCGTGGTGGGTATTTGGGGGTTAACCGGTTACACGCATCCACCCTGTTTTCCCTTTCTCCCGTCCTTTAATGGGGTAAATTTGCAATTCCTTGCTGCCCGGGAAGGGAAGGGGGGCCCAATGACCACTTTTAAGCGGCCCCACTGGTGTTTTAAATATTAAATCACGCAACCCTGCGACTTTGCCCTGTCTGCAGGAGCCCCATTTTGATCCTGAAAAGGCTATAATTTTTGGGGGCCGCTCCTGCTTTTTTTGGGGCCCATTCCATTTCAAACTTTTAAAAAACGGCGCCGGGGGGAGTCCCCATCCTTTTTAGCCGTAAATGTAAGTTCGGGTCTAAAACCGTGCAGTATGTGGATCCCCAAAGGGCCCAGAAAATATTGAAATTTGGTGTGTCAGTATTCCATGCCCCATTCCTTCTTTGGTATTTTTTTCCAACCCCATACCTCCCCTTTTGGGGTTTTTTTTGGGGAAGGTTTTGGGGGCGGGGATTGCCTCATTCCCCTTTTCTATACCCAATATGGTGGGGGGAATTTTAAAATTCCCCTTGGGATAGATATTGGACCGTTTTTGACTGGTCCGGTTTTTTCCTAGGGATCCTGCACCATCCTGTGTTTTGTTATGACCGGAGTTTGGTATCAGAGATCCCTGGCCACCTATCACCCAAAACCGGGGTATATCTTTGTTTTACCCCTAAATTTAAATTTGGCGCTTTGTGTATAGATTTTATGTTACTCCAGTCCCTTTTAAATTTCAATTGTGGGGTCCGTAAAAAACTTGCCGGGATTAAAACTGCCATGTCCTGGTCTACTAGGGTTTGGGTTGGAAAAACTGCCCCCCCAAAAGTAAATGGCGTTAAACCCCCTTTTTGGGTTTTAAAAATTTGCCCCCCCCCCTTTCCCTTTTCGACAAAGGGGGAATGTTTTTTTCGGAGAATAGGGGTTAAAGGGCCTGACCCCCAGGGGGTTTGGGCGTTTTCAGGGCCTACGGGAGAGGTGTTTGGGACTCCCGCCTTTAAACGTTTTAAAAAAGGGGAAAGGGGGCCATAAGGAGCTAAATCCCCAGGGATGTAAACAGGGCTAAAATACAGTATACCAGGAATTCCAACTAAGGGCCCCTTAGGGGTTAAATGGCTCTGTAAGGTCAGACTGTACAACTCATGTCGGGCACTCAAAGGGCCCCCCAAAAGCGGGGCTTTTTTTAAAAAAAGGAAATTTGTATTTTGAACATGGGGGAAAAATTTGTGGGAAGGGCCCTGGGGCCCCGGGCAAACCCTAAAGGTAATGCGGACCCCCCGGGTTATCCCCCAAATTTGACTTTTCCCAGAGGGGGACTCGGGTTGTGGGGCCTTTGGGTACCCTGACTGTTTTCAAAAATTATTACTTAAAAAAACTTAAAATCCTCACAAAAAAATCACGACCTCCTCCTCTGAGATTGGGTCCATTTGTAAACTCTGTCCCCCCCTGCTCTGCCCCTGGAAGACAAAAATTTTTTAGTTGGCCGTTTCACTGGGGCGGGGGAAATAGTGGATTTTTTTTTTTTCGTTTCAAAAATTAAAATTCCCCGGGAGTGATGGACTCCCTTTTCGGGGTTCTATCGGAATATATTGGTTTTCCTCGCTCCGCAGTTTTTGGGAAATGTATCCCAGGCGGCTTTCGGGGGGGGCCCCTTACCCCTCCCCCATGGTGGGGGCTTTATTGTGGTTTGCCTAAAGCCGGGCCCTGGATCCCTTTGTTTTGGGGTTTTTTTCCTTAAAAGCCCAATTTCTCTTCCTACAAAATTGCCTTTTTAAAATTCTCGCAAAACTGCTCGCTAGGAGGCAAAAATTAAATTTAAATCCCGTAATTTACATGTGCCAAAACAGGGTTCATGCCGAAAATTGGGGGAACCCTTCAAACTTGGGGGAGCTTTACCCCAAATTTTTGCAGGCCACACATGATGACGGGGGGTTTTGGGGGAATTATTTTTGTGTTTAGTTTGCCCCTAAGGCCTTGGACTCAGTCGAAAGGGGGTTTCATATTTTTTTTTTATTTTTGGGGGGAAAATTTGGATTCGGCCCCAAATTTAAGGTTTTGGGGTGGTTTTGTTATATGGGGGGATCCTATATCTAGGGTGAATTTTTAAAGGGGTTGGTGGTCGCCCCTTTTCCCCGTTTCTGCCGGGGCCGGCGGGGTTTCCCCCTTTCCCCCCCCCCTTTTATTTGCCCTACCGGGAACCACTGGCATTTAAAAGGGTCAGGAAAAAGATAATGATCAGGGGCCCTTTTTCCATACCCCCTATATCCCGGAAAAAAATTGCTTGTAGCGTTTCGCCCTCCCTGTATAGGGCCCGACCCTCGGGAGCCCTGAAGCCCCTGGCGCCCTGACGGATTTTGGGAAAACGGTCTCGGGATTGGCCAAATAAAATTGGCCCAAACCCCAACACCCTCCCTTTTTGATGTATCCGTCCCGAGGAAAAAAGACCCAGGCTCTCCCGCTGGCTTGGCAGTCCCTATATCTTTCCCTGGGGTGAGGTTATCCAGATCGGCTCGATGACTTTGGGAGTTAAACATTAATCCGGCTCATGGGCCTTCCGGGCAAGTTTAAAATTGCTAGCTGGAAAAAAACTCTGGAATCCAACGGCACCCCCGAAAACTATTTTCTAAGTCAAATTTCATCTACCCCAAAATTCCCTTTTTCATACTTCAACTTTTGAACCGGTTTATTCCCGGTTTCCGCCTTTTGGAACGTTTAAAGGAAAATGTTCACACGGAAAAATTTGGGCCGTTTTTTAAGTCCGAAATTTAGGGGCGGCAAATTTGCCCCCAAATTTAAAAGGGCTGAAAAACGGCCCTTCATTACGGTAATTACAGTTCTCAAAAGGAAAACTAGGGGATTAGGGTCTCCTTCCCCTTCCCTTCCCCTCTCCGAATCCGCCGGGGCGGGGAGAAAATTTTCACGGGTCACTTCCTATTTGGGCGGTATAGCGCGCAAAGCAGTGTAGTCTAGGGGCCCGGGGAAAGTCCCGGGGCCCCCCCCTTACCCCCCGCCCCCCGCCCCGTCCACACGGGGTAATTTGCGGGGGCGTAAATTACGCCCCGAAAATTAACCCCTTTGTAAAATAGCTTAGAGGCTTTATTACTTTTTTTTTTTGGGAAATTGGGGTAGCCCGGGGATCGGGGCCCCCTTTAAGACACCCGGGAAGCCCCGTGGGCTGAGGGGGGGGGGAAAAGGGGGGGGGCCTTCCGGGAAAATTAAGCTCTATTATTTAGCGGGGGCCCAATTGGGCCCCATCTGGCAAAATGGGGTGCTGGGGAAAACCAATCCGGGAGCCCCAGGGGTTGATTATTTCCCCCTTCAGTAATAAATAAAAGGCACCCCCTCCCATCCCCTCTTTGGGGGGGACCCAGTTTCAGGGGAAAACTTAAGGGACCCCCCCATCTTGAAAACAGGCCCTTTTGGTTTGGAAAAAGCCCGTTTGCCCCTTATATTTACAAGAGGGCCTTTAAACCTTTTTTTACCCCGTCTTTGGCAAAAAACAAGACGTTCCCGGGCCTCCTTGGTCTGTCGCATGAAGCGGGGATGGTGCGCGTTTTGGGTATTTGGCATATCTCTAAAATATGCGCTGCTGGGCGGGTGGTTTAAATTCTTCCCCGGGTCAAGCAAAATTTAACCCTTCCCTTGTCTCAAATTTTTACTACCTTAGACTTAAAAATGGGAATTACATCCCGTTAGGCCATTCCTCTATTTTTTTTTAAACGTTCCCGATCCCCCCCTTGGGGACGGGGGGTCTCTGGCTTTTTTTTGCCCCTTTTGTCACTTAAGGGGAGAAAAGGGGAAAAATGGAGTGCATTTTTGGATCGTGGGAGGAGGACCTGGGCCCCCCCCAACCCGCGAGGGCTTGGGAAAAGTGTGTGTCTTCACCCGACTTGTATCCTCTAACTACCCCAAAGACCGCTGACCCCCAAATCTATATTTTACTTTGTTTTTATTACACCACCTCTATATTAAGTAAAAATTTCGCTGGCTATACAGATGGGGGTGCCCCAAATTTTTCATCGCTTTTCCCTTGGGGGTTTCCCTTTTTTTGCCTTGATCTGGGCCTGCCCTAAGGTTTGGGGGGTTTTGGGCTCAGGTTTTTCCGGGTTTTATGAAATTGTGTGATGGGGTGCCCTGTTCCCCCTCAACCCCCCTGGGGTGTTTATTTGGGGCCCGGGAAACCCCGATAGCATGAACTCGAGGGATAAATTTTTTTTGTGGGCTGAAGTTTTTATTCGCCAGAAAAGCTATTGTTTGGAGGTGGTTTGGATCTAACCCCCCCCCCCCCGCTGGCCCCCGGGGGGAATGGAATGGGTTAAAGGTGCCCTGCCCCATCAAAAATGGATGTTTCAAAAGTTGGGGGAAATGTAAAGCAAGGGGGTTTTATAGGATATGGGGCCCGGGTGGTTTGGGGTCCCTGGGGACGGCCCTGCCCTTTTCCGGAAAACCATAAAAATTTGAAAAATCTCCCGAAAACCCCATTTCGGCCCTTGGTCGGACGAGTTTGAAATTAAGAGCTCCTGAGCTTTTGTTGGGGGTGCTTTTTCCGGGCTAAAATTCGTTGCCACCCAAACCCCCCCACGTATTACTTTTTTCTTTTTATACTTGCGAGGGGGACATTGAGGGAAATTTTGGGCAATATGTTACTGTTTACTTTAGTTGTTGTATGAATAACCCTTTTTTTGCCCGCTTTTTGGCAGATTTGTAATTTGCATTCTTTTAGCGATTACTCCGGGGGCCCCGTATCCCAGGCACTTAAAATTTTCCCCCTAGCCTTTTCTTTTTGGGGCAAGCTTTGTGCATGTTCCCCCCCTGTTGGATTATGTGGGGCTTGGGGTTCATCCCTTTTCCCGAGGGAAAAACCCCGTTCTTCTCTATGGGATATCTGTGTACCCCCGTTGAAGTTACTGCAAATAAAGTTTATTGTGAATTTAAAAAAAATATATATAGGCTCTTCCAAAGACTTTCAGCCTAAGCTGAAGTCGAGCAAGTTACTTCTTTTTTTTCAATGGGTCCCCTTTTTATCTTTCCCGGGGGGTATTTACCTACCCCCATGGCTAGGTACCCATTTAACCTACCTGGGGTTGGGCTACCAAAATTATCCAGTGGGGGTTTCCCCCTACCTAAAAAAGGGCTATTTTAAATTTCCCGGGGCCCCTTTCACTTTTGCCCAACCCAAACCCAGGGTCTTGTCTACCTACCCGGGGAAAAGTAATTTTGAGGGGAGCAGCCCCTAAAGGGGTTTGCATAATTCCCGGGTCAGGGTTTTTTCCCCCCCCTCAACCCCCCAGGTACTAGAAACCCCTAGGTTTTGGCTTTTACCCATTAGGAGGTTTGTACAGAGGTGGGGGGAAAAGGGAAAAAAAAAAATGCCCGGGATGAGTTGTTTGGGCCCCGGGAACCCGTCATCATGGAGGTGTGGAAACGGATGGGAGAAGGAAGGGAAAAGAACGATCAAGAGAAGGAACGAATTTATCAGATAAAGGGCTTCTCCCGGGGAGTCCCTGGATGTCAGGGTTATTTTTAATTCTATACTGGATTTAGGCTGTTTTTTCCCCGTAAAAGTTTTGGGGTTTTTTGAACCCGAGCTGGGTTTTCGGAACCCTTCTATGGGGGTCTCCACTATTTTTGGTGTTGAGGGTTTTTTTTGGGTTAGTATGTGGGAGCGCACACGGTGTCCCCGAAATTTTTAAAAGAGGGAAACACCTTTACCCTTTTGAGAGGGGTTTCACATTTTAAATTTTTGGGTGGGCTTTATTTTTTGAGGTGGGGGGGGAGGGGGCGTGACCAAGGGAAAAAGGGGGGGGGATATTGTATGTGGGCCGGTGTGGGATATGGATGGAGTACTTAAACCGTGTGTCTATGATATGTGGACAGACAGATGTGTGAGGGGCAGACAGAGGGGTGACTCACTTGCTATTGTTCTCCCCAATTTTCAGTTTTTTTTTTTTTTGCATACTGTTTTTATGTGGTAAAATGGGCGCTTTATGTCCTAGAGGCCGTTTTTTTTTTTTTTTTGGGGGGGGGGGCGGGCTTGGGTTGCTGGGGGCGGGAGGGTTTTTAAAAGGGGGGCCCCCGGGTGCTTCAGCTGTATGGGGCCTGAAAAATTTTTGTTGGCGGCCTGCTTTTGGGGTAACTTTTCAGGATTTGCCTTCATGTCGGTTTTAGATGAGGTGGGAGCACTTCCCAGCCACCCTTTTTAACTCACAAGATGTAAATTTTTTCATGCAAACGGGAAGGGCCCCCACTGTACCCAAATTTCCATCATCACAATTAAAATTTGGGGTAAAAATTTCAAAAAAAGCACCAGCTAATTTTTTAAGGGAAAAAACCCCTTTTCATATATCCCCAAAAATGTGAAAAAACCGATTGAGCCAGACTAACCAACTACCAAACCCTAATTTGTATATATATCCAAAACAGGGATATCTGTTCACAGACAATCTGATTTGCATTGTCCTGCTGGAAGATCCCATTTGCTCCAAGAAAGACATTCAACATGTTTTGGTATGTATGATCAGTAAGGACGGGTTCATAACCAAATTGGTTGAAAGTGCCTTCCACATGAATGAATGGCCCATAGAATGTCACAAAATATTCCCCAAACCATAATGTTGTCACTACCAGCTTGTGTTCTTCCAGCAATGGTTGCAGTGTGTTTGTTCTTGCCTGACACAATAATTTGATGAAGCCAGAAACATGACTCATCAGAGATGGCAACCCTCTGTGAATCTGCTAAGGACCAATTCCAATGCTTTCATAAAAAATGTAAGTCTTTTCTGATAATGTGACTTTATTAGCAGAGGTGCAGTGACATTCATCTGCTTTGGAGTAGGGTTTACTCAATACATGTCCAATATCCCCCTGGTTCATTTTGGTAGTAAGCAGCTCCACTGTAGCAAGTCGCTTTGCCCTTGCGCACCTTTGTAGCCAACGTTCACCTCTCAGATCAATGGCACATGGTGCTTCGTAGTTTCCATGTTGCTTATTTGCAATGGTTTCATTTGTCCACTCACTATACACTTTCACGACAGCTGCACAGGAACAGTTCACAAACTGTACAGTTTCAAAAATACTACCACCCTTAGCATGAAAGTGAATAATTATCACGTTTGCCGCTCTGATAAATCGCCTCTTTAATCTAGAACAGCAACAAGAGATGTGTGTGCAGACAGCCTATCCAACACCTTATATATCCACCAGGCCAGCTCGTGACAGGCAACTTCCATCATGAGCTAGTAGGAAACAGTCATTATAATGGGACTTGGCTGTGTAATAATGAGCAGAACAATAAATGGGTTAATATGGGTTAAACACCCCTTTAAAAATGATATATTCCCAATGTGTGTGTATCGTGGTGGGGAAGGGTTGGCTCAGTAATTATTATTCTGAAAAGGGGGCGGTAGGCCGAATAAGTTTGAAAACTTCTGCTCTGATTCAAAACTTCTTCAGTAATTGGTATTCAGTTTTAAAATTACTTTTTTTTTTTTTAAAAGAACAAAATTTCCTGATCTCTAGTCCTTACCAGAAGAAAATGAACCACATCGCCTCTGCAGAAGGCCAACATGGGGTTTAAAGCCCCCCGCAGGATCACAAAGTGCCAGGCTAGGAGTGGTACACTGGAGGGATCCATCTGTGAGATGAAAAGAAACCATAATTAAGCGATACATAATAAACTTATGACTAGACAAGCAAATTGATTTCTGGTCTTTACAAAGCATTCAAGGGACATCAAAGATAACCTAGTCATCTCCAGCGGCAAAATAAACCTGTCCTTAGCTGAGAATGTAAGCTAATGAGTGAATAATTAAAACCTGTACTATATACTGGCACAACTTCCATAAAGCATCACAGTGATCTTCTACTTTACAATTATTTCACTTGTTTCGACTCCAGCTGCTAAAGGGCTTGCTTGGCCTTTTAAAAAGGGGTGCAATCTGTTGGTTTTTGTCCATGGAGTATATATTTATTACTACTATGGGAAGAAGCATCACAGAAGTAACAGATACTAGCAGAGGAGGGCAATGGAAAGTTTTAGCAGCTAATTTCATTGCAAAATGTTTTGTAGGCACTTTCATTACAAACTGATTCTGCCACTTTTAAAAGGCCAATCAATCCATTTAAAGGGAACCTGTCAGGTGGTTTATGCTGTCCTATCTGAGAGCAGGATGTGATAGAGGAGAGAAGCTGAGTTCTGTGATATATAGGGTTATATGACAAAGGAGAGGAGTTGAGCTCTGTGATATATAGAGTTATATGATAGAGGAGTGAAGCTGAGCTCTTTGATATATACGGTTATATGATAGAGGAGAGAAGACGAGCTCTGTGATATATAGGGTTATATAATAGAGGGAGAGAAGCTGAGCTTTGTGATATATAGGGTTATATGATAGAGGATAGGAGCTTATGTATGGGGTTATATGATATAGGAGAGAAGCTGAGCTCTGAAATATATTGGGTTATATGATAGCGGAGAGAAGCTGAGCTCTGAAATATACTGGATTTTATGATAGAGGATAGGAGCTTAGCTCTGTGATATATAGAGTTATATGATAAAGGAGAGGATCTGAACTTAGTGATATATAGGGTTATATGATACTGCAGATGAGCTGAGCTCTGTGATACATAAGGCTATAGGATAGAGGGAGAGAAGCTGAGCTCTGTGATATATAGGGTTATATGATAGAGGAGAGAAGCTGAACTCTGTGATATATAGGGTTATATGATAAAGGAGAGGATCTGAACTTAGTGATATATAGGGTTATATGATACTGCAGATGAGCTGAGCTCTGTGATACATAAGGCTATAGGATAGAGGGAGAGAAGCTGAGTTCTGTGATATATAGGGTTATATGATAGGGGATAGAAGCAGAGCTTTGTGACATATAGTGTTATATGATAGAGGAGAGAAGCTAAGCTCAGTGATATTTAGATTTACATGATTTAGAGCAGGATTTCTAGTAAAAAGCAGAGTAAATTCTGACCAGACTCCTTAAGTGACAGAAAGGAGTCCTGTTTACCCATACTTGCCAACCCTTCCAGAACTTCTTTCAATACTGTAGCAGAAATAAATTAAATTGCCCGCCACTC
Organism: Phyllomedusa bahiana; assembly: GCA_025379985.1. Classification (NCBI taxonomy): domain Eukaryota; kingdom Metazoa; phylum Chordata; class Amphibia; order Anura; family Hylidae; genus Phyllomedusa; species Phyllomedusa bahiana. The sequence continues at coordinate 14,937 of JAODAL010024712.1, read as the reverse complement.
AATACTATCTGCTGTATGAACAGTATGCACTCTAAGATGGAGTAGCCGGGCTATGCGGTCGCAGCATCGCAGTTTGGAATGTGCATTTGAAAGTTTCCCGCCGCCTGCTATGGATTGCCAATACCATTAAAACGCAAGTAACGAGATGTTACAGATGAAGTCTTGTATTTATGGGACTTTTAATAAATGTTTGATAATTTTTGCAACATCTGAATCTGCTTATATTGTATATAAACCCTTCCAGAACGTCAGGGAGGCTCCCGCAAATAGGGGATAACTCCCGCACCCCCGGGACGGGTGGCAGACCTCCCGCAGTCAGCTGGCTACGCGAGGTTCTTTAAATTCAAGTGGCATCAGGCAGCATCAAGCGACGCTCCCTGATGCCACTAAGCGCTGGGAGGAGGCTGGCAGCGCAGTGATGATTATTCTTTATTGTATAAACTACTCTCCCCCACAGTCTCTGCAAGCTGGGTATCCCTAGAAGTAACTGCATTCTAGTCACTTAAATGTCCAGAGAGCCTGTGTAAACTGGTATTGCCACTATATAATCACTGTACGGTGGAAATATTGATTGTAGTGTAATGTAGGTTCAGACACAGTTTAGCGGTATCTCCCAGCTCTCCTGGATGCCGAGTAGGCTATCCAACGTCCAGGAAACCTGGGTGCCATCAAAACCCTAAATTAGCTTTCATTCAATGCCGTTACACAGTTATGTGGTGGGGGCGTGTCTTATTGTGTAGGGGGTGTGATTAGTCTCAAAGAGGGACGCAGCCAAGCAAGTTTTTTGGGTGGCGCCCTATGTGCGCCACTGTTTCTGGACTCCCTCATGCCCACTTTCAAAAGTTGGCAAGCAAGTTTCTGTCTTTTGATGTGTGCAATTTGGTTGTAGGGTTATCGGTTTTTAGAGGTCCAAAACAAGGTTTTTATTTATTTGGGGGGGCCTCTGACGCGCACTTTGGATATGGGTTAAATGCCATAACACAAAACTGGCCCCCTTCATTTAATTGACTACTAGGGTTAAATTTTGTTAAGCTCAATTTGAGCCTTATTCTTTTTTTTTTGTCCATTTTTTTTTTTTCTATAATTTTTTTATTCATAATTTGTGTGTAACAGTATTTTCGAGCTGCTCTTTTTGTTTTAAAATTTGAGGTTTTTCATTACTCTTGTGCTCAGAAAAGTTTAATTATTGTATCTTGGTTGTCCCTTTTTTGGGGTCCATCTTCTCTTTGATACTTTTGTATGTTTTTATTCAAAAAATTCAATAAATATATTGTTAAAAAAAAAAAAAGTTGGCAAGTATGTGCTTACCCCACCCAAATACAGTAATTCAATAAGTTTTGTACTTTCGTTTCACTTTGACAAAAATTTCTTGCTTTTTCCCATCTAATCATATAACCCTACATATCACCTCTTTTTGAATGGCACGGTGGTCACGTATGAGCACTGCCACTCCATTTTAAACTCCCACAGGGCGCTTTTAAAAACAGCTATCATGAGGATTCTTAAAAGAGCTTGAATAAAAAAGGGGTCGAGCCCATACTTTTTTAAAGGGGGTTTTCTCGCTACAAAGAAATAGCTTTCAAAAAAGTTTGGGAGCCCCCTAAATGAAGGGCGTTTTTCCAAAATTTTATTTTCTTTGGGTTTATATTTTTTTGTTTTAAAGGGAATACAAGTTTAAATTTTTTCACCTGGCTCATTTGGTTCCCACCCGTGACCCCACCTGTTTACTCTTTAAAACCCCCACTGTTGTTGTAGTTATTGCAGAAAGGGTGATGTCATCACAAGGTTTACGCAGTAATTTAAAAAAACTTTTTTTTTATCTGATCTTTCAACAAAAGCCTGTAATTAATACTGTTTACTTTAGATAAATCCCCGTGCTAGCAGTTCTGGGAAAAAATTTTTAAATTTTTTCCCAAAAAAATTTGGGAGGGATAAAACAGGAATTGAATAAAACCCGAGTGAAAGCATGGGCATAATTTTGCCAATTACGACAGTTGGACCATGGGCCAAAAGGGGTGAGAGGATGCAAAATTTTGGGAAAATTTGGGGGGGGACAACCCCTTTTAAACAAATTTTTCCAATTTTAAAAAATCCCTTTGGGGAAACCTCCTTTGGATCAGCCCCCCCCAAAAATTTAAAAACTTAAGGGGCAGTATGACAAATGTCCCAGGTTTTGACTTTTTTTTATTGCAAAAAAGCCCAAACCCATCAGGACTCCACTTTCATTTTTTTTAGGGGCATACAGGGAAATTTAAAGGGGAAAATCTGATTAGTTGCAATGGGGCCCAAAAAAAGAAAATCTTTCACCCGGGCAGTTGTTCAAAACTTGGGGGGGCCCTTTCAATTAAAGCTGTACATATATATGTTACGTTTTATCTTATGGGGAAATTTTAAAATTTAATTAGAAAAAAAATAAAAGGGGATTTTGGAATATTTTCTAGAAGCCAGACTTGAAAACTAAAATCACTTTTCACAGAGCTAAAAAAATAAAGACCGTTTCAGCCCAGAGTCAACTGGGAGAGAGTTCACAAAATTTTTTCCAAATGAAAATGAAAGTAACATCCAGTTTGAGTGTTACCCAGAAAACAACCGGTATAAAATAGTTTTAAACATGCAGTTTATATTCTGAATAGAGCACCAAAAGTGTTATATAGTATATACTATGATAAAAAAGATTTTGGGTGTAACTGCTGGTAGCAAACTAAATTAACAAAAGCAATGTCAGTGTTCTACTAAGGGCATGTCCCCACTGTACGGGTTTTCGGACGGTTTTTCAGGCAGTTTGTAGTTTTGCAGACCGCCTGAAAAACCGTCCGCAAACGAGCACAATGGTGCTCTATGGAAACCCCGTGCAGCAGTCCCCACTGCACGGGTTTTTCCGTCAGTTTGTTTTTCCGCCTGCCCCCGGTCCCGTCCGTAAAACATTCTGCAAGCACAATCTTCCGTCCGGTTTTCGGACGAAATCTTTGCTTGTGAATTTGAAGGGGGGAGGGCTTTTCTCCGCTCATCGCGGTGAAAAGCCGCACTCCCCCCCCCCACGCACCACCCCCGCGGCCGTGCGGACGGTCGCAAAACAGGACTAATATTACTAGTATTTGTCCTCTGCCGTGGGAATGCACCCTAAAAAGGCAACAAGATAATATTTGCCAATCCCTGTTCAGAAGTGTCAGTGTATTCAGAAAAGGGAGAGCAAGTGCTGAAACCTGGTACCAGAGGAAGATTTTTTTTTCTTTTTTTATGGAACATAATATGTTTTTAGGACATGGACAATCCCTTCAACCATTTAACAAAGCACTATTGTGACTACATCTTCAGTATGTATTGTAGCCTCAGGCACCAGTCTATAAAAATATATATATCAGAGAGTTTGAAGAAAAGCAACAAAATTAAGAAGTATAAAAATAGATCAACAAAACCAAAAATGAAATTACATTTAAAAAAAAAAAAATTATAATAAAATTACTCTTTTCCTTGACCCGGCAGTGAACATATCACTTTTTATGGTCAAATAAAATGCAATTTCATCACAAACCTCAAAAAAATTACTAAAGTATCTGAACCATAACGTTATGAAAAATGTTTTTTGTTTTTTTTTTAAATTGGTTTGTACTGTTTGTAGCTGGGCTCCAGGCAAGGTCATAACAAGAATCTGTATTGAACAGAGGAAAGCAGAATTAAGTGTGGGCTGGTAGACTGGCTCTACTGTCTTTCTTACTGAGAGCCATCATCTATTTTTATGATTGATGATTCTGGACTGTTACATTGCAATTCTGCTGTTCTGAGTTTTGACATGAGTGAAAGAGTCAATTGTTTACTTAAACAGGTAATTAGGCAGCAGTTACAGGGTTAAACTCTTCAGCTAGTCTATTAGCTGGCTTGGTCTGTCTGTGAGTGAGTCAGAGTGTCAGAGAGAGAAGATCAACAAAGCTGCAAGAGAAACACACCGTTCTTGCTAATCAGAAGTACAGCTGTGGGTGATTATTCCGGGGGCTGAAACCTGTGGAAATTAGAGTTCATTATCTGCTGTAACATAGCGGTTAGAGGAGAAGAGTAAGGCCATGTTCACACGGCTTAAAATGGGACGTATTTAGGTCCGTAATTACGCGCCAAAGTGCGCAAATAACTGGCTGATAAACGGCCCATCATTTCGGTAATTCACATGCTCATAGAGAACTATGGATTACGTCTTCCTCTCACCCGCCCGGCGAAGCCGCCGGCGGGGAAGATAATTGACATGTCACTTTCTAGCGGCGTATACGCGCCGCTAGTATGATGGTCTATGGCCGGCGAAGTGCCGGCCCCCCGGCGTAACTGCGGACGTAATTTCGTCCTGCAGTTAAACCATGTGAACGTAGCCTTAGGGCATGTCCCCGGTTTGCAGACCATCTGAAAAAACGGCCGCAAACCAGCACAACGGGGCTCTATGGAAAACCCTGCAGTCCCCACTGCACGGGTTTTCCGCCCGGCAGTTTTTTAAACCGCCGGCCACCCCAAAAACATTGAACATGCACATTCTTCCGTCCAGTTTTTGGACAGAATATGTGCATGTCAATGTGAAGGGGGAGGGCTATTCTCCGCTCATCGTGGACCAGTATTTGTCCTCTGCCATGGGGACATGCCCTTAAAGTGTTAGAGTCTTCTATAGACTTCAAATAAGAGAGGCCAGCTCTCCATTTTATTTCCTTCCTTCTAGATGACGGATAGTTAGGATTGTGTAACAGAGGTCAGAAAACTCTGTTTCCGAACAGGCAGGGATCCTAGAAATTTTACTCCTCTATAAAGTAGTGTATAATGTAGCTTTTCCACTAAAGTTCTGTAGTCATAATACCTACACTCCTCAACATTGTAATTGCAACACTAAGAAGGATTAGCCACCAGTTTATGCCATTCTAGGAAGTAGAAGGTGTCACCTAGATTTGCAAATCATCAAATTTTCAAGCACCTAGTTCTAGTCTGTGATGTGGGATAGTCATAAAGGCCAGGCTCGAAGCAAAGTTTTAAGTAGTTGTGTGATGCCTCTTGTTCATTAAATGTGCCAATTATTGAAATTTCTTGCAAACAGAAAGACCATAGTTTTTCACTTTGGGAGATCACTAATCAACTAGGCCAAGATGTCAGACAAACTGGAAACATGGCAAGAGGTTCACAAAGATAAACCTCTTCATGGATGGATTGTCTGACATGGAGAATGGTGCGAAGTGATCCATTTTATACTGCAAGTAAAATTGGACATCATATCACAAGCCCATGGTGACAAACAGTGTCACAAACTATCAGAAGAAAATTGAACAACACTGGATTATAAACCCAATATTAAGCTACAGATGTTCCACAGACTTCACATTTCTCAAAGGCTGTCAAGATGAACAGCAAGACAGCATTTGAAGCTGGTATGAAGGTCTGTCTTTTAGCCATGAATCCTGCTTTTGTTTAATTTTTTTTCCACCCATGGGTGTGCTGGATTTGCTTTTTCATATTTTGGATTGCCTGCCTACGCCCTTTTGTCCAGGGTTATTTCCGAGCACCTTGTGAAGACTATGGACCTGGTGTGGATTACTATGAGGTGGTGAGCTGTGCAACATCTTGATTCTTTGCATTATAAAGTGCAGTAGACAGACCCCTCTAGTATTTCAGGTACACTAACAGCTTGGCGTCACATTGATTTGGTAGTGAAACTAGTGGTACGGCCATTTCTCCAAAGTGTCCCAGGAGCTATTTCTTAACAGAACAATGTCAGGACGCACATTGAACATGCTACTGTGAAGCACCTGTGTGCACTTAAAAAAAAAAATTTAAAAAAAAAAAAAAATAAAAATCTAAACACACAACCATGGCCTGCCAAGCATCTCCAAACTTCTAATCCCATCAAGCACATCTGGGACATCATTGTCCCAGGATGTAATTGCTTGATGATTTGCATGCCCAATTGCGTTCAGCAGGGCATAATATTAAATTCAGTGATGGCATGTCAAGGTGTGAAAGTACATATATTTCTAAATGTGTCACTCATTTTCAATACTTAATAAATCATGATGTTTTTAATATTTTGTTTCTATTTTTTCTCTTTGCACATCATGAACATGTCTATTGACCCTGTGATTTACATCATTCTAAGGCTATATTCACACGGCTTAAACTGAGACGTAGCTCACCCCATATTTTGCGCCGTACTGCGCTAAATACGGGGTGAAATACGTCCCATTCATTATGGTAATCCACAGTTCTCATAGATAACTATGGATTAAAGGGGTTTGTCTCCACCTACATTGTAATGCATCTGTACCATCAGACCTGTTCTTCGTTTCACTTTGCATTCAGGGGCGTGTTCACTGGCTTCCACTAGGTTGTAGTAGAAGCCAGGTCTGTAGTTATAGCAACCATTGCTGGCAGCCTATCAGGAGAGATCAAACAGGTCTGTAGCTATGACGACCTGAGGAGCTGCTGAAGCCCATACAAGGGGGAATATCTCAGAATAGGTAGCATACTGTTAATGGACATATATTATAAAGTGACTTGTTTTTGCAAAATCTTTAACATGAAAAGCAATCCTTGTAGTGAGACAATCCCTTTAAGTCTCCTCTCCCCGCTCGCACAATACGCCGAGCGGGGAGAGAAGTGATATGTCAATTATTCATGGCGTATACATGCCGTAAATAATGAATATCTATGGGGCTGGCGGGCTGCCGGCCCCCCACCCGTGCTCCCGAGCACATGGCGTAATTGCGGGCGAAATACGTCACGCAGTTATTGCCGTGTGAACCCTGCCTAAAATTGAGGACTGTATTTTAATAGCAGCTCAAAATTGAAGAATATCAAAATTTAGATGTGCTATCACAATGTCATCTAGTTTTGCCCATAATTTTTTTTTTGTATCAAGAAAATATCAACAGCACTTTTTAGAAATTAGTAACAATGCACATTTCCAGACAGTAAGGAAGTTGGGGAGGGGGATTTTTATTTTTTTGCCTACATCACCATATTGCTTTAACAAATGTTTATCATTTATTTACAGCACACATATAATTACTCTCTATGGTGCAACAATGTATATTATCACACTATTATTCACATAATTATTCCTCAACTAGCCACAGTAGTGTAGTTCCTCAGCTGTTGCAATTGCAAATACTATTGTGAAATTTGATATTATTACTGAAATCTGTGGCCATGATCAAGTAGTAATATTTTAGTCAACATGGTTTGGTTTGTGAAACCTATTTGGAATCCTGCTCTATAGATCTTTTCACTGCAACAGCTATATCAAGTCTCTATGACATTCAGCCTCAGGGGCAATCTAATTAAAATAAGGTCTGATGTGATGCCCTTGTATACTCTGTAATTACTGAATGCACAGTTCAATATGCGCCTGCTAAACTCATAAGATGATTTACTTTAAAGATAAGAATCTTTAATTCACTGATATCTGGGTTAATTAAAAAGAGGTTACTTACTCGTCCATAGGGAAATGTCATCCACACTTTCAAAGAAGGTTTAAGACCAATCACCAGTATCTGTAGAAAATTCACACAAAAGCATTAGGTTTCCATTAATATAAGTGCATTGAACAATAGTGTATTCAACAAAACTAATTTGATGTAAATGAAGATGAACTAATGGGGGCATTATTACTAGTGTATTAGGAAAAGAGTATTGTGTTAAAAAAAGATTTTATTGTGCAATTATTAGCACAGCACTCAATTTAAGTGCTCATGCACATGAACATGGAGCTAGCACAGCAGTAATGGAGGTCAAGTGTTACCAAAAGTACAGCGTATACTCCCCTAAAAGCAACAGAAAACATCTATATGTACCTCCTTATACAACCAGAGGACACCAAAGATGTCCCATGTATCTCTATGAAAGCCTGCACAAAATAGAGCCACAACACGACAGGACATCAACTAATTTTAAATAGGTGTCAATTCGAAGTCAAATGCTTTATAAAATTCTGCAGAACAGATGTGCTCTTTTTCATTTATTAAGGCAGAAGTGTCCTTTCTTGTCATTGTAAAAGAGTACTTGGTTACCATCATAAAAAATAACCATGTCATCTAAGGTTTATATACTGGTTAATATGAACATAAAACCATATTTATAGACAATATCCCCTAACCCCTATTGCATGCCCAGACAAGATGGAAACACTGGCATTCAGAGGTGTCTTGAGATTAAAATTGCTGCAGATTTTCTGTCTGCATTTAAAGGCAGAAAATCTGCAGCATCTCCATTAAAAAATCTGCTCTAGCAGATTCACATAAAAATGTGCAGTTATGGGTGATAATCTGTTATGGATTTGTGACTGATGCAGAAGTAAAGTCCACTGCACAGGTTGGCTCTCAGCTAGCTGTGAGCTGACCGTGCATAAGAATGCGCAGGGTGATGCTTGCGGCCATCTTCCCCATTCAGTTCCATAGGAGTTCTGAATAAAGACTAGCGTGTGCACTCGGCTATATCCAGCAGCTCCCATAGAAATGAATGGGGAAGATGGCCGCAAGCGTCACCCTCGTCATTGTTATGCACAATCAGATTGCAGCTAGCTAAGAGCCAACCTGTGCAGTGGACTTTATCTTGTGGGAGAACTAAATTTTTATGTAACTTGATATAGGTCCTTTTTTTCAAGTGTAACCCCTGTCAAAAAAAATTATTTTCCAGTTTTTGGATAGTAAAGGGAAGGGTTAAGGCTATGTTCACACGGCTTACTGCGGGGATCTTAAATTACGCCCCCCGCAGTTCCGCCAGTGGCCGGGGCGGGAGCGGGGTGAGGTAGCTGGGGGGCGGCACCCTCGCCGCCCATAGAGAATCCACTGCTAGCGGCGCGATATACTCCCTAGAAAGGTGACATGTGAATTATCTCCCGCCCTCCTCGCGTTATTCGCGCCGAGCAGGAGAGGAGACGTAATCCAATATTTCTCTATGAAAACTGTGGATTACCGTAGTTACTGGGACGGATTCAGCCCGTAATTGCCGCACTCCGGCGCGTAATTACGGACTGAATTACGTCCTGCAGATGGCCGTGTGAACATAGCCTAACACGAATGTAATGTTTGTTTTGTTATTTGTGCACCTGTTCAGAAGACTCACTTCCTGTCCCTCAGGGATATAATATTTGTACTTCCACTTTGGTTAGGAGTCTGTGGAGCACTGTGGAGGATTTTTGTTCCTATATAAGGCCTCAGTAAATCTACAGCACACCTCCCCTTGAATTCATGAAATGTGCATCATTTATTTAAAGCACACAGATTTATAGGTAGAATGATGGTGCATTCCCACTCCACAGGACCAGAATACCGTCGGTTTGCCGGCCGGTATTTTTCCCTGTTTGCGGTCGCCCCACGGCTGCGGGGAGGGGGGCGCTTTTCTCTGCGATGAGCGGAGAAAAGCCCTCCCCCCTTCACATTGGATGCACAGATTCTGTCCGAAAACAGACGGAAGATTGTCCCTATCCACGATGTTTTTGCGGCCGGACCGCGCGAAAAACTGCCCGACAGAAAACCCTGCAATGGGGACTGCTTCGGGTGGTTTTCCATAGAGCACCATTGTGCAATTTTTCGGCCGGTTTCTCAGGCGGTCTGAAAAACCGCAAACCGGCTGAAAAACCGGCCGAAAACCCGTGCAGTGAGGACATGGCCTTACTCTCTATGGTGCAACAATCAAGTAAGATACTGAAATGGCAATGTTGTAAATCCAGATTTTAGCCTTCTTTCTGTCACATCTGGAGAAAACAAGTTTGGTGGCAAATGTTCAAGCGGCTGCAGCGTATAATAGTAAGCCATGCCACAGGGCATGGAGGATCCAAGCCACCTGTGGCTAAAGTAAATGTGACACAACTCATGCTGTGACGTTGCGCCCAACAGTAGCCTCTGTTCTTAAAGGAAAGGTGTCATCAAAAAATAATTTATTGTTTAACTCATGTTTTAATCTAAAGCACATTTTTAAAGAATTTTGGGTTATATTTTTATTTTATTTATTTTCCATATTACTTGCAATATTTTTAAAAAATGCTTAAGTCCTGCAGTTTTCCCTTTGGCCAACAGGCTTAATAGTCCTGTTCTGTAGAGAAAGATTTTCAGTAGTCTGCTCATGATCAGTACAGGCAGGATTACACTGAAAGGTGACACCAATGTGTATAGATAACACAGGATCCACCAGTCACAATAGGAGATAGCCACAGTTCCCCCTTTTCCCCTCCCTGTACATTGACCTCTTCTGAAGTCACAGAGCATGACTAGAAAACTCTCCTATAAAAGTAAATGGGTCTGCTCCTGTTCACAGGCTCCTATGGCCATGAAGCTGCTGTAAAGCATCTCTCTAAATGCTGTTAAAAGCAGTAACCGCATATACAAATTATTTTTCAATGGAGCCAGAGTGGCTAAAAAAAAAAAAAAACACAGGAGAGGATCACACTTCATTCACTTAGAGTGAAGAGAGTACAGGTCTCTGCTGCGTATTAAAACAAGAGCCGAAAGTGAAAAGGAGCGGATCGCCAGCGGCAGTGGCGATGAACCTGTAGGTAAGCAAAACAGCTTTTTATTTTTTAACCCACCATTGAACAAGAATTTTTACTTATCTGATAATCCTTTAAAAACAAGATACCAAAAACCTGAATCTATACAGTAAAACTACATTTGTCATCTGATCACACTGGGTGGTTTGTAATTAGCTATTGTGCCACATGAAAGCAACAGGCTGTTCCCTTCACTAAAAGCTAAACAAAGCATAAAGCCTTGAAAACCAGAAGGCCATTGGTGTAATGGTGTGCAGGTCACTGTTTGATTAAAGGGGTTGCCCCACTTTAGACAATGAGGACATATCACTAGGATGATAATAATAATCTTTATTTATATAGCGCCAACAAATTCCGCAGCACTTTACAATGTAGAGGGTATAATTACAGACAAAAGACAGACATTACACAGTGAGAGCTATTTACAGATGAGACACAAGGTGTGAGGGCCCTGCTCGCAAGAGCCTGCAATCTATGAGGGTGCCTGAGGGAGACGTGCTGAATTTACAATGGTCCAGCCTTGTTTCATAAATATGAGGTGGTTTACATAAAAATTGGGTGAACCTGCCACCCTGACAGTACATCTATATACGGATAAGTGCCTGTGAGTGCCCTAGTGTGGGGAGTGACAGAATCGTGTGTGATAGAAGGTGTGGGTTAGCAGTTAGGCATCTTGGTAGGCCTGCTTAAGAAGATGTATTTTCAGGGAACTCTTAACACTGTGAAGGCTAGGATTGTGCCTGATGGTACGTGGTAGGATGTTCCAGAGAATGGGTGCAGCACGTGCAAAATCTTCGGGTATGGGAGATTCGGATGACTGTGGTCTGTAGTTTGATGTCCGCAGCTGAGCGGAGAGAGCAGTAGGGTGGTAGACAGAGATGAGGGAGGAGGTGGGTGCAGAACTGTGGAGAGCTTTATGGTTGAGTGTGATGAATTTATATTGTATCCTGTACCGAATGGGCAACCACTGCAGTGACTGACACAGGGTAGAGGCATCAGTATAGCAGCTGGAAAGAAAGATGAGCCTGGCTGCTGCATTCAGGACAAATTGGAGAGGGGGGAATTTGCAGAGAAGGAGACCGATAAGCAGGGAGTTACAGTAGTCAAGACGAGAAAGAATAAGAGCCACAATAAGTTTTTCCGTTTTTTTTAAACAGTAAAAAAAGGGGATGGATTCTGGAAAAGTTCTGAGGGGAGGTGACAAGAGGGGGCCCGGGGATTGGTTAAGGGGATGAAGGACAGATCAGGTTTGAAAAACCCCCAAAGATAGGGGGCCCTGCTGTCTGGGAGTTATGGTGGTTCCCACACAGAGAGAAAAAAGCAGATGGGGGTGGTTAGTAGATGGGGAAAAAACAAGAAAATTCCCTTTTTTGAGGTTTAGTTTGAAAAAGGGGGAGGAAATGATGCAGAGACAGCGGACGTCCTTTGGGAAGCCATCATTTTTGGGTAGGCCCGGATTTCAACACCATACCCGCAGTCCTGAATTTATCTCTGTTTGAAAAGCAAGGTGGTCGGGAAATTTTTCCAAATTTTAAAATGAAGGAAGTCTATTACAAACCGAAAATTACTGCTCCCTATACTCGGAACTCCCCTTTATGTCTTTGGAAGAGTCTCCCAAACCTTTCCCTTTAAAAGTCATCCTTTTGGCTTCCTTTTTCCCCGCCCCGCATGTAGGAAACCCCCCCCCCCCCCCCCCCCCCCCCCCCCCCACAGTGCAGCAGCTCCTCTTCTTTGGGACCCCACCAACTTTATATCTGCTTCTATATTGGCCCCACCCCCGGGGCACTGTGCAGGGAATACCAGAGAGTGTTCCCCAGTTTTTGGGGGCTCTCTGTCTGCTCTGCTTTTCGGGAGAAGGGGTTTTACAGCCGGAGCCTGCTGAGGTGAAGACAGACTTTGGCCCCACCGCAAGGGTTTTTGAAGAGAAAGGACCTTTCGCGCCTGGGGCAGGGATAAAACACTCCCCTCCTGTCGGCAGCTCCCGTGATTGATCTCCTCTCCTCTACAAGTGGCTGACAGCCATAAGAAGCATTACTCCAGTGTACAGCCGACCCTCCCCTGCTGAGAGCAGGGAAGTGACTGCAGGCAGCGGCGGCTCCCTCTCTGGCCCCCCCCCTGCTACTGCCCACGACTGTCTATCACACTGCACTCCCTGCTGACACCCCCTGTGTCCTCTATACAATATAAAGGAGAGGAGGCTCTTTATATACATATCTATCCCTAAACTGGACTGCTGCCTCACCTGGGCTCCACACTGCTGGGCTCTGCAGAACTCCCACCAACTCCTGATTCTCCCCCTCTGCCCACGGGGGCTGACCTCCACTGACTGTTCATGTCTTCATCCTCACATAACACAGCTCAGATCATCTGTTTAAGCTGTGGCGACATCTAGTGGTGCCGAGCAAAGTGCATTTACCACAACTGCAGTTTCATAGCTCTGAATCTCTCTTCTATTCTCCATTCCTCGGATGGACCGTTTCGCCCAAAACAAGGGGCAAAAGAAAGGGCGAATAAGACACAAAAAGGGCGCTAAATCTGAGCTCATTATCACCGACACTGCCCAGTAACAGCAAGACAAGTAATTTTGAGACTGTACATAAATCGCTGAGCCCCACCGCCACTCTCTCCTTCCAACCCTCCACCACTACTGCAACCTCCTCTGATAACACTGATGGCTACGATGAGGGCGCGATTGATGACTCCATGGTGGACTATAAAAAATTGGCCATTGGGTGGCCCAGAAGATGGTTTCCAGAATCCAGGAGACATTGGCAGCGACGATATCCGCTACAGTCACGGCCATGTTTGTCAAAATCCAGAACGATATCAACAAGCAGGCTCAGCGCACCATGACCACGAACAGCGCCTCCAAGAGCTGGAAACAAGCTGACTCCACCAACCGCGCCCTGGCCCAACTGCGCTCTGACAACCATGGCTCTCGGGATAAAGTGGAAACGATTTGGAGAACCGTCTCGCCGCAACAACCTGCGACTGATCGGGAATCCAGAGTCGGTGGCACAAGAGATCTACATTCCTTGTGTGAGGGGCCTACTGCCAGAAACTTTTAGGGCTGCCCCAACATGCAGAGTGGAGAGAGCCCATAGAATCGGCCCAGACCTCGTCCCGTGACTCCTCAGCCAAGCAGACCCACAACTGCACCCATCTCTGAAAAAGAACGCCCCGTCCAGTGATTGTCAAATACTTAGACTTTAATGACAAGTCAGCATCTTCCGACCCTTTTAAAATCTCAAGCAGCCACTAAAATAAAGGGACATAAGATTCTTATATTTGGAGATTTCTCTGTGGAGGGTTGGCCAAGCGACATCGAGCTCTCTCATCACTGTGCTCGGCCCTCTACCGCCAACAAAATTAAGTTCGCCCTCACCTATCCGGGTACTCTCGAATCTATCACCCAGATGGATCCCGTCACTTCACATCCCCAGAAGAAGCTTCAAGGACTCTGACACCTTCTTAAATCTACAGCAGAGATAGTGGAGCCCCTTCCCCGATTCTACGCCTAAAAAGAAGAGCAAGCTCCAGAGACTGGGCAGAGACTTCACCGGCCTAAATCACCTCCTCGGGGATGTTTCACCTAAGGAACAACGCTCCCTTCTGCTTTGGGTGCGGGACCCTCAGAACCTAACATTCTCTGCAACCGTATCCTTATTCATTGGGCAGCTCCCCTTTGTTAACTTGTCCCCTTTTTCTCAAGTTCAACTCAAATGGCTGAACTTGTTATTACGGTCTAACTTTAAAATATGTCAGTTTAATGATACATTTGATAATGATATAGCCCTTCCACAGAAATGCCTTACGCATATGGGTCCCGGTTTGGGGGGGATTTGCACTATTTGCCTTACTTGTAAATTCCTCTCTTAATTGTTGGAAGTAAGGAAATCCAATAGCACATTGGCATTGGCTATGTTTGGTTTTGTTTCCGCCCAATGGTTTCTTTGTTTTTTTTCTTTTCTGTTTTTGGTACCTTCTTGTTTTTTGTCTTACTGTGTTTAGTAGGTCTGGTATGCAATGCTGTGGGATGTGTCAAGCGGTCTTCTCTCCCCGGGGTGAGTCCATTTCCTTCATTCACTTGCTGTGCTATAATTCTTTGTCCCTTTTCTTATGCAAGTAACATCGTAACGTTAAGGGACTGCGGTCTCCTTCTAAGAGAATTATGATCTACGTCACCTCAAAAATTAAAAACCCGAACATCGCCCTCCTTCAGGAAACTCACTTGGAGGGGGGAGATTTCAGCAGGCTTAAGCGCCTTTTGGTGGGCTCGGTTCTGGGCTCTCCATCCATTAATAGGAAAAATGGTGTAATTATCCTCATCCATAAAAATCTCTTTTATTCTCTTGTTAGCTCCACCCATGAAAAGTGAGGGCCGCTGGATTCAGTACCTTTAAATCTCAGGGGGAAATTATTTCCCCAAAAAC
>JAODAL010024711.1:0-60017 GCA_025379985.1 Phyllomedusa bahiana | reverse complement strand
AATGGGGTTGGAAAGGCTTTTGGGGTTTTTAAAAGGTTTTTGGAAAAAACCTTTAAAATTTTGGGTTTTTCCCCAATTGCTTTTAAAAACCAAAAAATAAAGGGGTTTGGGGAGACTGAGGTTTTGGGGGCCCATTGGTTCCAGAGAAAAGGGGGAAAACCACGGGAGAAAGCCTTGGAATGATTTTTGTGGGGAAACGAAAAGAGGAGAGCAAGAAGAAGGTCTTGTGAGGAGCAGAGTTTTGCCTTAATCCTAGATACCATTTTTTCACGCAGAAAAAGTATGGAGGGGAGAGGTTAAGGAGAGCCTTTTAGATCAGGGGAAAGTAATTTGAACTGGTCGCGGGCCCAAAATAAAGTAGTTTTGGGGTTTGGCGGGAGGGGAGGGGGCAGAGGTAACGATTAGAGAGATGGATCAGACAGGCAGCAGGGTTAAAAATATTTTGGAGGGGAGCAAGAAGGGAGGCCAAAAGAAAGGATTTTTGCAGAAATTTTAAGGTGGGAGATGACAAGTGCATGGACAAGCATTTTTGCAGTATTGAAGTTAAGGAATGAACGGTTTTGAGATATTTTTTTCAGGTGCAGGCGGTAGGCAGAGGAAAGGGTTGGATTGGGGGTTTTTAAAAAACAAAAAGGGATCAAAAAATTATCCCAAGGCAGCTATTAAAAAATTTCCCCCCCTCTCCTTCCACACCCCCCAAAATGTTTTTAATTCCAAATTCCCATTCTCTTCCCCCCTATCTTGAACGCTATATTTTTTAATTGCCCTTTCCTCCCCAGTCCCTATTTTAAAATTTTTCCCCCCCCCTTCCCAAATTTAAATTGCTGTTTTCTCCCCAAATACAGGTTAAATTTCCATCCTTTACTGTTTTTGTCTGTAGCAAAGCCTTTGTTTTTTCCCGGGGGTTCCCCCAAAAAACCCAAACCTCGCCTACCACACAAATTTTTTTGACCCAAATTAAACCTACCCCCTTAATCTCACGTTGCCTCTCGGGGGTGTGCTTTGGGGTTTACGGGTAGTTTTTCCGGGGAAAACCTTACTTTTGAGGCCCTTGCCTTTTTTTTTTTGGCCAAAAAAGTCAATTTTGGGGACACCCCCACCACCTCGAAAATTTTTCATTGGGGGCCCAATGTGCCCATGCCCGGCGGGGATGCCCACCAGCCCCACCCTTTTAATAGGGTTCAAAACTGCAATATGCCCCGGACCAAAGAAACCCGGATAAATTAACATATTTTTGGGAAAAAACCCCAAGTTACCCCTCTCCCCGCACCTTTTCTACCCTGCCCTGCACTCCTATTCCCCCCCTTTACTGAAAACAGGGGGGAAGTGTCTTACTGCAGCAGCACTATTCCTGAAATGACATCCACCCCATTGGTTAACCCAGCAAATTTGTTGGGGTGTGCCATATCTGACTTTTCAGCCGAGGGGCTCCCTTTTCACTTCCTGAACCTCCATGCTGCCCCCTCCCCTAAAACAAACCCATTTTTTTCCCGTGGGAAACAACCCCTTTTCCACGTTTTTAATAAAATCTTAGTTTTGAAAAATTGTTTCATTTAGATCCACGATCCGGGCTTAAAAATTTTTGCAATGTGTTTTTTACATCTGACATCAATATGCCCCCTTTTAAACGTGTTCAAAGACTGAATACATAGCACAGAATGTGCACTGGGCAGCATTGCCAATCATGGAGCACATGGGCATATTGCAAGACTCAGAGAAAGATATAAGCAGATAATGAAATGCAATAGTCTCCTTTCTAAACTCCCTCAATCCGTATTTACGTCCAGAATTACATCCGGATTTCCATAGGAATCCATTATTTTAGGCACATTTGGTGATGTTTTACGGATGAAAATTTCGGATGTAAAAAAGTCTAAAAAAACAAAGCCCGGGGAAAACATGAAATCCTGCTTGGGGGGCCCAAATAGGTCCCAGAAAAACCAGTGCTTTGCTAGCTCTTGCTGTAGTTTCTAAATAGAAAAAAAGGTGAAAAAAGGAAAAAAATACATAAAAAAAATAAAAAAAAAAATAAAAAATCTGGCCAACTTCTGCTTTGGGCTTATTGATGTTAAATTAGTGGCATTCTCTTTTTTTTTTAAAGCCCTTTTCTAGGGGGAATTTTTTCTTTGTAGATTTTAAAATTTTTAAAATTTGTTTTCATTTGAATACACCCAAATTTTTAAACATACATTGAAATAGATTTTATACCACGTTGTTTATTTATCTTTTTCATTAAATTCTTTTGGGAAAGGGAAAAACTTTTTCTTATTAAAACTAACTTTGTTTCCATGCTTTTTTTTTTGCTTTTCCAGCCTGTCTCGATTCGTACAAATTTTAGGCGCAGCCCTTTTGTGCCTAATTTCCGGCATGCGCCTCACCCTGGCGCGGGGGAATTTTTACCCCGCAAATATGAGACCCCCAGGGCTCCGACATAAATAAAGGCGCAGCTTTCCCACTAAAAACCCCGGGGAAAGGGGGTGTTTCCGGGAAGGGGGGGCCTTTTCTTCATACATGTCCCCCTAAGTACCCAAAAAATCTACCTCAGGGGAATAAATGTTTACCCAATTTGAAAGTAATTAAAAAAGGATAAAACTGACCACAAATTTTTTTTTTTAAGCCCCTTTTAAATTGCAAAAGACGTCTGTAATAGGCCACCCAGTACGATAAAAACCCTCAATTTTTTTTTCTGTGTCCCCAAAATTTGTGGATTTTATTTGTAATAGTATTTTATTTAATAAACTACTTTACTCATTCTTGCCATCCCTACATAAATCGGGGAAAACAAAAGCAAAAAAAAGGGAAACCCCAAAATGGGTATCCCTACTTAATTTTCCCTACCCTTCACCCTATCATCTTTTTTTACCCCCCAAAGGGTTGGTTTTTTTATTGATCATCCACCTGATGATTATCCACCACTTCATGAAACATACTTTAAACACATGAGAATTATTTTAATTATTGGCATATGTTTTCCACTTCTAGCAGATCCGTTAACAAAAAAGATCCCAATCAGTACTTTTTGGATCTTCTTTGGGCTTTAAAATGGGGGGGGCCCTAAATTTCATTGAATCATGGTTTTTTTTTTTTTTTATCTTTATTCAAAGCGGGTTCCCAAATTTTTTTAAAGGAGTTGATAAAAAACCATTGTAGGATTGTTTGTTGTGGACCAATTTTTTAACATAAATTTTAAATTCAATTGAGAGCTGTGCTGGCCATACTTTAAAATTGTATGATTTCTTTTGTTGAAAAAATTGTCATGGGTCTTTGATCTTATAATCCTGAATAATGACTTTATACTCACCAAATCTATATTTTTATCAGGGGGGTTTTTATATTTACGTACCAAAAAAATTTGCTGCCCATTTTTCTATGGGGTTTTTTAACGGGTTTAAATGCTAAAGAATTGGAAAAGAACTTTAGTTTACTTTGCTTTAAAAAACCCGTTGCAAAATATGTACTGAATTTGTTTGTAAAAATACGTGTCGTGGGGACTGATGGCGGTTTTTTAAAATGGGAAGAAAATAAAAAAAAGTGTTTCTGAACATTGTTTTAAGAATATTTTTAGGCGCTTTTCAGCGCACTTTAAACAAAAAAAGTATAAAAATACGCCAGGGTGCATCCCTTTAAAATTTTTCCTCTTGTTTGTCTTTTTTTTTTTTTATTTACTTGCATAAAATTTTTACTTTAGTTAGTATGGTTAAAAAAAGACACGTGTTCTAAAGTTCAAAAAAGGGGTTTAGGGAAAATGGGGGTGAAGGTAAAAAGAGAAAAAGGACTTAAACCCCAGCCTCCCACGGGTTTTAATTTGCCCTTTGAACCCCAAAAGGGGGCCCAAGAACCAATCTGCTCCGAGGGAAAACCCTTTAATCTCTGACCCCAGGCCTCCAGCAGCCAGGTTTCCTCAGGCGGGGGCTGTTCCACAGTGAAGAACGCCCTTCTCCTTGGAGTTGAATCCTTTTTTCTTTTGGGAATGCCCCCGTCTTTTGAGGGGGTTCACTTTAAAAAATTTTTTCCCCCATACTTTTTTTTGGGCCCATTTATTTTATTTTATAAATTAATTCCCCTGCCCCCCAAGCCTCTTTTCTCAAGACTAAATAAGTTAAATTTTCTATAACCTTCCTCTTTAAACAAAGATGCCCCCATTCCCCTTAAAAAGTTTGGTTTTTCCCTTCTTTGTACTTTCCCCTAGTTTTCATTACATCTCTTCTATAAAACGGGGCCCAGAACTGAACAGCATTATTTAAGTGGGGCGAAACCAATGTTTTGGGTTCTGCCGGTTTTTGGAATTACACCCTTTGGGCCCGCGGGGTTCCATGCCTTTTTTAAAATTTAACGCCAATATCTTATTTTCCTTAGAGGAAAGTGATTAAATTTGGCTTGCTGTTCTTTTTGTTAATGATCTAAAAGAACGCCCAGTTCTTTCTCAACAAGGATTCCCAAGTTTTTCTCCCCCTGGAATATGAGGCCTGTAGTTTATTTCTAAACAGTTTGGCAAAAAATTACATTTTTTCCACATTGAACCTCTTTTCCCAAAGGTGGTTTGCCCAAGAACTCGGGTGTCCGGGTTTCTGTTTTGCAATTTATAAGCATCTTCCATAAAATTGCACTACCCTGTTTGCTTAGGGGTTAATCTCCCCAAAAATTGAAACCGGGGCTATTGACCCCTTCCCAAATATTTCTTTAAATTTATATACTTTAAAATTTAAAGGGACCAATACTGAGCCCTGCGGCACACCACTCCCCAAAGGGGGCCCACTCGGGAGTAAAAAAAGGTCATTTACCCCCAAACTCTCGGGAGTACAATCCAACAGCCAGTTTTTAATCCAATTACACACGGGTTATCTCAAAACCCCCTTGGTTTTAAATTTATGACAAACGTTATGCTGGACAGTGTCAAATGCCTTTGAAAATTTCAAAAAACCCAAAATATCCACGCTGCCCCGCTATCCAAAGATTTCTACTAACCTGTTAATAAAATCAGATCAAAATTGGTCTGAAAAGCTTCTGCCCTTAGTAAACCATGCGGAATCCAAAAATATTTTTTTTGGTTCACATTTTCCTGTATATAGTCCTTTATGACCCCCTCAAAAATTTTTCCACAACAGATGTTAAACTTACTGGTCTAAAATTTACCTGGGAAAGATTGGGGCCTTTTTTGAAGATGGGAAAACTACTTTTTGCCTTTTTGCCTGTCCCCGGGTACTATCCCGGTCCCGGGAAATTTCTCTAAATTTAAATTTTACGGGGCACAGTAAAATGACCGGGGCTGGCTCTTTAAGAACTCTTGGGTGTTCCCTCGGGCCTGGAGCCTTGTTTTACATTCAGTTTATTTAATTTAAACTTTGCTTTTTCTAACGAGTCAATTAATTTTTTGAAGATGATTATTTAAGTATTGGCACCCCTACATCTGAACTTGGCCCCCCCCATAAAATTTCTTTTCATTGTTTGTTTTAAAATGGCTGAAAAACCTTTTTGTACTTCTGCCTTCTCCGGGTTTCCCCGGGGGCCCAGCCCCCCAACCCACGGTTTTTTAAAGGGGCCCTACTTGCTCTGATTTCGGCTTTTTTGGCATTTATATGTTTTAAAAGGAATTTCTTGGGGTTAGTCTTGCGGGCCCTTGGCCACTGCCTTTCATTTTTTAATTTTTAGTGCTTTTATATTTTTTTAAAAGATTTTTTTTAAAGTCTCTGTAATTTTAAAAGGTGGTGCCGCCCTCTCGGGATTTTTTAGTTTTAGTCGCCTATACAGGTTCCCCATAGGAATATATTTTGCAATAAATTTCCCCAAAGTATTTTAAAGCTTTTCCCCATTTGATTCTATTTCATTAATTTTTCTAATAGCTGTCCTAGTCTATTTTCCTGTTAAATTTCATCCCCCAAAAAGGGGAAAATTTTGGGCCTTTTAAAATTAAAAGTTTTTTCCTTTCCCTGTCACTCAGCGAGGTGCAGTGGGCCCCGATTGCCACCCCAGGGCCCCCTGTCCCTGACTACCCTTTGGGGTACCGCCTAGATGGCAGACCCCCAAAGGAAACAGCCCCCCTTTTCTGTAAGTGCAGGGGGGGGGCAGGAAAAAAACCCCAGAGTAATCAGTCGGGGCTAAAAAAGGTGTGGTAACGTAGGGAAACCAAGAAACGAAAAACCCAAACGGGGTGGTCAGGGAAAAAAGCCGGGGTCCAAAAAAACGGTCGGGGGCACAGACAAAATCGGAAAGCAAAGCGAGGTCAAGAAACAACCGAGGGGCAGAAAAACGGAAAGACCCAAAAATTTCGCAAGGATCACAGGGGAAAAAAAACAAAAAGGGGGACCTTTTACAGGCAAAGCCGGGAGGGAAAAGGAGAGATTTAAAAAGGGTTTCCCGGACAACCCCTCCGAAGGGTGTTTGGGGCGGCATCCGGGCCCCCCGATTGGTCCCGGAGCTGCACTCCTGGCTCAGAACAGCAAACCCCTCCCAGGGTGTGGTCCGAGGCCAGCCTATTAACCCCCGCAGGTGTTGCGTTTAAAAGGGTGGAAGGTGCCCCGACGAACGTTTTTCCTGAATTACCCCTCCCGTTTTTCTTTTTTTCCCGTTTAATTTCTAAAAAAATTATATTGTGGTCACTGTTAACCCAATTTTTTAGAAACAAATGACCGCTCCGACAAGTTTTGCTTTGTTAGAAAAATTCAGATCCCCACTTCTTGTGGTATTCCCCCACAAAAATGGCCCCCTAAAATTTTTCCTCTAACAGAAAGAGGGAAATGCCTTCCCTTTTTAGTTTTTGCAGAACCCTGACCCCAGCAAAGCCTGGGTAATTAAAGTCACCCCATTTTTACCACTGTACCTGTCTGTGCTTTCCCCACCCCTTTGATTTTTGCACCCGTTATTCTATCTTCTCAGTGATGTTCAGGGGTTTTAAAAGATTACACCAAAAATTAAAATTTTCTGCATTTTAAACCCCCCCCTTTTTTTTCGACCACAAATGTTTCCACCTTTATTTGCTACTCTGCCCCTATTTTCCCTTTAAAATTTGCCTTCCCCTCAAAATCCTTAATTACAAAACCCCAAATCCTCCCCCCCTCCTGTTCACTTGTCTGTCCTAAAAAAGATTAAAACCCTTTAAGAAAGGGCAAAAAACCATGCGAAAAATCCAGCCATTTTTTCAGCAATACCTACCACATCAATCAGCGCCTATAAAAACTAGGCCCCAAGTTCCCCCATTTTTGGGTTTCAAAAAAATTCTGGCATTTTTGAATAGCATTTTAAGTTTCCCCTTCCAGTCTTACACTTTTGTCAACGGTTTTTGGGGTTGTATTTTAAAAAAAGTTCATTTGAGGCACGGGATTACATTACCCGATCAGTAGGGCAAACATGGGGAAATTTAAAAGGTTTAAAACCCTTCGATGACGGCTTTGGGTTGAATTTTCTTCTTCGGTTTGAAGGGGGATGGGATTATTTCATTATAACTTTTTAAGGACGCATGTGGGTTATTTATTACCAGGGTTTGAAGATGGGTGATATTTTCATGAGTTTTGTGGGACCCCATATCTTCAATGCCAAATTTGAAAAACATGGATCTCCTTATCCATGGTTTTCCCCCACCTCCCCCCCTCCACTTTTTCCACCCGCCCATATAGGTTTTCCATTTCTAACCCATTTTAACCCTTTATTTTCTATATTGTCCCCCCTTTTCATTCCCAAATTTAAAAACTCCCCCCACCCCTTCTAGAATTTTTTTTCCCCAGCACAGCCGGGCCCCCTTCCATTAAAGGGAACAATTTATCTTTTGAAAACAGATGGACCCCAATTTAAAAATCCCGCCCGGGGCTTTTGAACCTAAAACCCCCCTGTCCTACACAAGCTTCAGCCATGCATTTAAATCCCTGGCTCCCCCCTGTCTTTCCTGGGGTACGAAAGGGGACCGGCAGTTTTCCCGGGAGGGAAAAAAAAACCCTTTGGAGGTCCCTTTTTAAAATTTGAGCTAGTTCTTTTAAAAATTTTTCTTTTGGCCCCTCCCCCTACCATGTATTCTGTTTTTGGTTCAACATGGACCAAAGGCGCTGGTCCATTGCCAGCCCCCCAGTAAATTTTTCCCCCTGGTCCCAAAACATGCCGAAAACCCCGGACCAGGGGACAGAAAAATTTCGGGTTTTAGGCGGTCCGGGACAAATTTTTTTTATCGTCTTCCTGATTATAGAATTTCCCCCCAAATACTATCTGTCCCTTTTTCCCACCCCGCTTTTCCCATCCCCCTTTTACTAGTTGGGGTTGCTTTTTTCCGGCTGCAAGGAAGAGCAGTGTCCAATTGTGCTGCCCCTTTTTGGACTGATTCCCCCGCAAAATTTTTCACCCCCAAATTTTTTAGGGGAATTTTTTGGAGGAGAAGTGGCCCTTTTTTTTTTCTGGGACCCAGAAATCCCCCTATTACATTAACCCCGCTCCGGGGTCCTCTGCCCGTCCAAAACTCCACCTCAGCATTTTCCCCCTAACTGTTTGCTCCCAGAAGAAAACTCTTCTCTTCGTTGTCAATCGCCCCCCAGCGTTTGCATTTTACTCCCTTTTAGGTTAACATGCGAAACTACCAGAGTAGCAAAAATGTCCATCTGCTACAGCGGGATTCCCCTGGACCTTTTTTCCAGTAGTGCATTAAAATTTTTGGGCAGATTGTGCACAGCGGAAATTGCCAGTGAAGCTACCCCTTATCCCCGTGCAAAAGCAAAGAAGAGAAAGAAAAAAAAAAATTAAAATTTGATTGAAGTATTAAATAAAATAGGTTTGTTTACTTTCAAGTTTTTTTTCTTTCCCGTTTTTAAGGGTGTTTTTTAAAATCACACTCTTTTCTCTCAAGAAAGAGTTTGACCCGAGCAATAGAGCCAGCTCTATAGAGGGTCCGCTGGTGGAATTTTTTTCCCGTTGACACAAAAAACCCTCCCCCAGTAAAAGTGATTGGGAAAAGGTCCCGCCAAAAACACCACAGCTGTTTAACATTAAAGGGGAAAAAATGCTTTTTTTTTAAAAAAAGTGTCGTACTTCAAACACAACCTGCAAAAGAAAAAAAAAAACAACCCTTTTTACAAACTTTATGTAGCCCCTCACCCAAACCACCCGGTTTTTTTAAATTCCCCTTGTTCTCTCAAAGAAAATCAGTTTTACCCCAAGCAAAAAAAAGCCAGCATTTGAGCCCCGGGTGGCTTGAATGGGGGAAAACCAACAACTCAATAAGGTCTGCAAGAACTCTTTTTTAACTACAGACTTATTTGCATTTTAGACTTGTGCTTTGTTTTGCAAGGGGGGACTCCTTTAAATTTTTTCCCTTTTTTCTTTGATTCCATATTTTTTTCATTTCTGGAAAAACATATGCTATTAGTTAAAATAATTTACTTTCAATTGTTGGAGGTATGGGTTTAAAGAAGCCCCGAAGGGTTTAGTACCAAACACACATTATGGGTGAATGTATGAATTTGGGGGTGCACCATTTCCTTTGGGGTACTTTAAGCAAAAAAAAATGTTTTGAAAAGGGCACCCCCAAACTTTTGCATGATAAGTCCCCTTTTTTAAGGGACCAAAAAAAACTTTTTAGGGGCGCAAAAGATTTGGGGTGTTTTTTGGGGGGGGTCGCAAATAAATTTACAGAAGTAGATTTAAAATTTGGGGCAGAAAAAGTTTGAACAGCCAGACCCCAAACTAAAAGGGGGTCGGCCCGGCCTGAGTTGTCGTAAAGGGCATTTGACTGCACCGTATGTTTGACCTGCAGAAGAACAGGGGGGATTCTTTTGGCCGCCCTTTTACACTGCCTTAAAGCTATTTAAAACTGATCTACCAGCGCCAGAATTCATACATGTCGCCCATTGTGTTGTGTCATATCTATGATCTTTTTTTTGTTGTGAAATTTAAAAATTTTTGGGGGGATATTCTTAATAGGGGGATTCCCCTAGTTTTTTTCCCGTGGTTGGGCCCCCAAAGTAAAAGGGTTTTTTAAACAGATCAATAGTATTAGTAGTAGATAATATGATTTTTTTTTAGTAATCACAAGATCTGTATAAATTTGTTCAGGATGGGCACCATTATAATAACAGTGAAATCGGGAAAGCTAACAATATGAGCTGTGCACCTTTATTATTTAACAAACATACTTACCTTGTGAAAGGCATGGAGAAAACGAACATATCACAAACATGTATCAAACATTATGTTCCATTGACATTGCAGTAACAGAATCTATGCCAGGTAGGGTTAAATCTACCAAACTCCACTATTTTGTTCGTAGTTACTAAGAGACAGGTCTGATTCATTCAATTTGCAGACAATTCTCAAATTGTCTGTAGCCTCTTCAGTGTCGATTGCCTCTTCACAAGGTTCAGTGTACTTCCTTTCTCCACTTGAGTTGCATTTTTTTTTCCAGTTTCCCACCATGTGCTCATCTCTTGAGTGTCATTCATTCAGCATTCTTTGCTTTCCATGCCAGACCACCCATATAGTGCTTCATTTCTACATTCCTTAGTAAGACACAGCTAGCAACATACAGAACAAACAAACATGCCACCCATGGTAAGTAGCATGTAATACTAGAGCTGTCAAGTTTTATAAACATTATGTAAAATGAATAACATGGAGGTGACTACTATATGAGCCCTAATCCAGACTTTAGTGTCAGAATGAAAAATAATGTATAGGTCTCAGGTCTATCATTTCTTTAGTTTGACATTAAGTAGTTCTTGTAAGCCCCACATGTATTAAATATGAAGGTGGAATATGACAGATGAAAGGTTAAGCGCCTTCATGTACAGCAGAGCCATGAATGCAGACCCTATGTAGGGCTTAAAACTTGTGCAGTCGCATGGTGCTTGGTTCAGTTCTGTATTACAAGGTTATCATCTTCTAGAAGCAATGAGACAGAGTAAAGGGGTTTTCCGGGACCATTCATTTATTTGTTATAGAGCTCACAACTTAATTATATTGAATTTTGTAATTGATACTCATTGAAAGTCATTTACCTGTTCTACTTGGAAAACTAGGCAGAGAGTCCTTAACTGCCCTCCTTCCTACTTCCTGCAAACCATGTGAAGTCCATTGATCACATGGCCTCAATGGATGTTTTGTCATCACTCAGTGGTTTTGCTTTGAAGATAGTCTCAGCTCAGAAACACTCCCCTGTAGTGGACGTGACCTGATCAGAGAAAGATCTCGCTACATTTAGTGACTGATAAGTCACTATGAAAACAGATGTGCTGATAGGAATGTAATGCACATAGCTGGAGAGGGAGGGTGTTATACATTAATGTGGGCATATACAGCGATAACTATGTGTACATAGTGACTTCTCACTGCTAGCTGCCAGAATCTAGGTGCCTTCACTATTCTGTACTGTATTTACCTCTTCTGATAGGAGGAGATGTCTTTTTGAAAAATTTGCTAAATAGACCTTTTCATCTGGTCAGAGGACTTGCATTGGTTGATTGGCTGAATGTGCATTGGGACCTCTGAGATTATTCAGCAGCAGTCAGAAAAGTCTGCCTACTGCTCTTTATATAGTAGTGGTGCCATGGTAAAAAATTATGAGACGCTGCTCTGACATCACTTGGTGTAGGAATGATGCCAAATCCCCTACAGCAGGCACACAGCTTTCCCATAATCAAAAATTTATTGCTTTGGGGGATATGACATCACCCACCTTTTTGGAAGCTAGATAGGCTATCCAGTGTACAGGAAAGCTGGGTGATGCCTCATTCTCCACAGCAATCAGAGTTACACTGATGGGATAGCTGTGGACCTGCTGTGGGGGATGTACAGAACATACATAGAAATATATAAACCACATTATATATTATGTAAAATCCTGGGTCCTGTCCAGTGTCGGACTGGGGGGTCTGGGGCCCACAGGGGAGTTGATCTTGGCGGACCCACCCTACTGTACATGAACATATTACCGGCATCTCGGACATAAATGCCCTTTTTTACCAATAATACGTGTGAGAACAGAACTGATTTGTAGTACAATGAGTCACCATTTGCAGCTCCACCCATATCCCCCTCCCCCCCACATACAAAAACCCCTTCCCGTTCCCTTGGTCACGCACCTCACCACCTTCAAAAAATAAACACAAAGAAAGTAGATTGTGACTCCTTTTTCACAGGGTCGGGGTGTTCCCTCTTTCTTAATAGGGACACATTACCTGGAATTATCCCCGCAAGATATAACCTAAAAACACCCCCCCATATGGAGACCACATAGGGGTCCAAAGGGAAACCAAAAAGCCCTTTAAAAAAAAGGGTAATAACCAAAAACCAAACCCCCAAAAAAAATAGGGAAAATGTGGATCTCCCCCCAACTTCCCAAAGTTAAAAAGGGTAAAACCCAACAACACCTCCATATAGGCCCACATAGAGATCAGACACCGTCAGGTCACATCAATTAAGGAATACAGCACTGATCCAAAAAGAAGTAAAAAAACCCCCTGAAATCAGGGATTCCCGGGGAAATTTCTTATTGATGAGTCTTTTCTCTTCTCTCGTGAGTCGTTCTTTTCCCCTTTTCTTCTGCACCCGTTCCACACCCCCATATGACTTTCCCGGCCCAAACTCATCCCCGCAGAATTTTACACACAAATATCTTAGAACCCTTAATTTTCCCCAGCATCCCCTTTCCCCTTTTTCCCCCCCTCTAAAACAACTACCCAGGGGTGGAAGACGGGAAACCCATAGCTTAGGGCCTATTTTCCTAAGGGGGTTGGAGGGTGGGGAGGGGGGTAAACCATAGGATTATTTTTCACTTGGGGCCCCCCTCAAAATCATTTTACCAGGTAGGTGGGGAAAACTCTAGGTAGGTAGGAAAAATGGGAAAGGGCCCCCCCGGTAGCTAGTAGGCCCTATTTGGTAGGTAGCCCCCCGCTGGAAAATTGGGTACCCCAGCCCCAGGCGGCTGGTGGGTACCTACCCCGGGTGGGTAGGAAAACAGCCCCCGGGTAGATAACGGCCCAATTTGGCTACAGTTGGTTGGGTGGACCCCATTTAGGTGGCTTAGGAGGTGTTGAGAGTCCCATTGGGGCTTAGGTAGGTGATGGGAGCCCCAGTTAGGTAGGCTGTTTAGGGGGTTTTCCCCCAGTTAGGAAAGCTGTGGGTAATTAGGGTCCCCTTTTTATATGGGGCTACAACAGTTAGGGCCCCCCTTTAGGTAGCATAAAGGCGTTAAGGCCTCCTTTAGGTATTTAACAGGCAGTTAGGGCTTCCCTTGAAGTATTTATACGGGCATTTGGGGGCCCCCTTTGGGTTTTTAACAGACAGGGGTCTCCTTTAGGTAGTATACGGGCAGTTGGGGGCCCCCTTGAAGTAGTATACAGGCATTTAGGGTTTCCTTTTTTGGGAGTATACAGCCATTAGGGTCTCCTTTGGGTAGGTACAGGCAGTTGGGGGGTCTTCTTTAGGTATTATACAGGCATTGGGGCCCCCCCCTTTAGCAGTGTGCGGGAAGTCAGGCCCCCCCTTTTTAGTTGTGCGGGATCAGGGCCCCCCCTTTCTAGGGTACGGGAAAATCGGGGCCCCCTTTAGGTAGTCAGGGCCCCCCTTTCATAGCCAGGGCCCCCCTGGTATCGGGGCCCCTCTTAATAGTCAGGGACCCCTTGTACCCAGGGACCCTTTTAGGTAGCCCGGGCCCCCTAAGTTAGTCAGGGGCCCCCTTAGTTAGCCAGGGCCCCCCCTTTGGTACCGGACCCCTTTGGTAGCCAGGGCCCCCCTTTGGTTATCCAGGGCCCCCCTTTAGTTAGCCAGGGCCCCCTTTAGATAGCCAGGGACCCCCTTTGATAGCCAGGGACCCCTTTAGATAGTCAGGGCCCCCTCAGTTAGCCAGGGCCCCTTTAGATAGGGGGCCCCCCCTTAGAAACCCCAGGGCCCCTCTTTAGGTGTAGGGGCCCCCTCTTGTACCGGGGACCCTCTGTACCGGGGCCCCTTTAGTACCAGGGCCCCCTCTTGTAGTCGGGCCCCCTTTAGGTACCCGGGCCCCCTTTTTGTACCCGGGGCCCCCTTTTATTAGTAGGGCCCTTTCTTGTAGCCGGGCCCCCTTTTATTAGCCGGGGCCCCCCTCTGTAGCCGGGGCCCCTTTTATTATGGGCCCCCTTTGTGCCGGGCCCCCTTTTTTTGCCAGGGCCCCCTCTTGTACCAGGACCCCCCTTGTCCCAGGGCCCCCTCTTGAGCCAGGGCCCCTTTTTTTAGCCGGGGCCCCCTTTGTGCGGGGCCCCCCCTCTTGTAGCCAGGGCCCCCTTTTTTATTACCCAGGGCCCCCTCTTGTAGCCAGGGCCCCCTATGGGTGGTTAAAAAAAAAAAAAAAAAAAAAAAAAACACCTTTTGCCTGGTCCGGCTCCCGCTCCGGTCCTCCCCGGCCCGGGTGGTCCAAGCTGCGCCGGGCTCCGTACGGCGCCCTGCATGGGCGGCGCGGTGATGTGACGTCCCCGGCGCCCTAATTTGCAGTAGGGGCGGGGCCCGGGCAGGTGAAGGCCTGGCCTTTACCCTGCCAGGAAAGATCTGCCGAGCCAGGCTAGGGGCGCTGTGCCCCCTTGAAACCGCGCAGCCCCGGGGGAGTCGGGGATATTGCCCCTGAGCGCTGGGGACACGGGGCCCCCGGGCGCCAGGCCCGGATGGGCCCGGGGCCCCCGGGGAGGAGTACTCCCCCCGGGCCCCCAGCACTGGGGGGGGCCCCCCCGGGGAATTCACCGACCCCCCGGCGGTCCTGTCTGCTAGCGGCCCTGGAAATCAGGTGGGGGTGTTCCTGGAGCAGTTTGGTTTTTGCCTTGGGGTTTCCCCGGGGCATTCACCAGTGGGGGGCTGGGCTTGACACCCCTTTTTCTCCTTCCCTTCCCCCCACAATTTCCCCCCCCGTGGTTGAACTTGATAACATGTTTTTTTTTTCAACCGTACACTATAAAAAACCTTATATTTGTACTTTTACTTTTTATAGGAGAGGAAAATAATGGTGTTTTCCCATGTTACAATGATTGGTTGAATGGTTTTTGACCGTAAGTGAAATGGAGCAGAAATGCAAGGGGCATGAGGTGTACATGTCTGAGAATGATGATGTAAGGGTATATACAGTCATATGAAAAAGTTTGGGCCCCCCTAGAATCTTTTTTCTTTTTTTAGTTTAAAATTTGGGTTTTTTGCAACGCCATTTCAATTTATATATTAAAAAACTGAAGGACACAGTAATATTTCCGGATTGAAATGAGGTTTATTGCACTAACACAAAATGTGCAATATTAGTTATTAGATATATCAAATTGAAATGGCTGTTGCAAACACCCAAATATTTAGAACTAAAAATGATTTAGATTAATAGGGGTGCCCAAACTTTTTCATATGACTGTATGGCAGGGCTGAACAGTGCCAGGAGGATTAAGGGGCAGATTCAGGGAATCCCTAGATTATAACTGCAATGCATTGTGGGACTTGCAGGAAAGAGCTGCTGGAGAACTACTGACACTCCCCCGAGCAGGAAGATTCACTGCAAAAAGTGGATTTCATGATAGATGAATAAAGAGGCAAAATAAAAGAAAAGAAACATATGAAGTTAGTGGAATATCTTTACTTTTCAAATGCTGTTTATATTACATAGTTACATAGTTACATAGTTTGTCAGGCCGAGAAAAGACATACGTCCATCCAGTTCAGCCCATTTATTAAAGTGTTGCTAAAGTGTTGATCCAGAGGAAGGCAAAAACCCCCATGAGGTAGAAGCCAATTGTCCTCATGTTAGGGAAAAAATTCCTTCCTGACTCCAATCTGGCAATCGGAATAAATCCCTGGATCAATGACCCCTCTCCAGAATCCTAGTCACTATAACTTGTTATATTACATCTAGAAATGTATCCATACCCTTCTCCGGAGTCCTGGTCACTAGAACTTATTATATTATTACATCTAGAAATGTATCCAGACCCTTCTGCTAATTGATTACTCTTGACAGTACACAGTAACACTATGGCCGGTTCACAGGCTTTTCCCCCGACGGTTTTGGACCGTTTTTTGGCTCACAAATCCCCCGTAAATAAGGGCGGGACGGGGGGGGGGCAGAGCGCGGGCGGGGCGCCGCTCCCGGCCCCATAGAAAAATCTTTGTTTACGGCGCGGTCCGCACCGTAAATAATGTGATGTCACTTTCTCCCCCGCGGCGGATTCGCCGAGCGGGGAGGAGCGACGGATTCCACTGTTCTCTATGAGAGCAGTGGGATTACCGTTAATTGCTGCGCGGATTGGCGCCGTATGCCAGCGCAAATCCGCGCGCGCAAGTACGGCGCAATCCGCGGCAGTATAAGCCGTGTGAACGAGGCCTATAGGTTTGTTACTACTGATGATCAAGGTGAGGCACTATTTAATAATACTACCAATTATTGGTATCATTACAAAATAAAATTATTCATAGGTCACTCAATTTATAATGGCCTCAGGACACCATATTTTCAACATACAATTGTCTTTCCTAGGACATTGTATGTTGAGTGTGGATTTAAGATACAGTGTCACAGATACTGATCCAACCAATTATCATGAACATTTTACTCGTAAAACATCTGTATTAGTGAAGTGCATTCCAGGGCCATTCTTAGGCTAAAATGCACTCAGGGTGGGAAGTAAAAATTATCCCTCCCTCCCCTTTCACATTATCAATAACCACTTCCTGATCAGTCCACCCTTTCCCCCCTTCTTGATCAAGCACATTTTTATTTTCTCAGTTATTTTACTAATATTTTTGCATTTTTTTTAGATTTTTTTATGTAATTATTTACTTTAGTTTGTTTTTTTCTTTAATAATACAGGCAGCCCCCAGGTTATGAACAAGATTCTATAGGTTTAGTTTGTATGAAAGTCAGAACAGGTAAATTTTTTAGGTCAATAATCTTATACATGCAACATCTCGGCCTGGGTTGGCTTTATTCCAGTCATATCTGTAGGAAGAGATTCTAGTGGCACATGTACAAGCGATAGCAGTGTATAGCCTAAAACGCCGCTAAAGGAGTGTCGGAGAGCCTGACTGTGACCAGAGAGCCAATATTGTACTTTCTACACCCATACACTAATCAGATTAGTACATGTATTTAACACACATGTATCTATCCATACCCAGTGTAGCAGAGGGGACGTCCCTGTTCAGAAGTGACAAAATGAAAACAGAAAACCTGGGAGATGCGGAGCTGGAGCCGGAGAAAGGTTTTCTGTTTTCATTCTGCTCCTGAACAGGGACGTTACCCTTGACAAGGTGAAATGTTTTTTTTTCCTGCATAGATAGATGACTCTGATGCAAGTGTACTGGCATCTATGTATTTATATAAAAAATAAAAATCCTTCCCCCATGTGTTAAATACATGTACTAATCTGATTAGACCATACATGCCAACTCTCCCGTTTTTTGCGGGGGGGTCACGCTGATTTGGGGTCCCCCCGCCCTCCCGGGGGAGCTGCATTTCTCCGCCGCCAGCAGGCGGCGGGGGTCCTTTAAAATGGACCGGCGGCGCCGGTGTAGCGCTGAGTGCGCTACTCGGACGCTCGTCCGGTCGTTACCAGGGGCGGGTGAAGCGGGGCGCAGGTCCGCTCACCAGTCCGTGGTCTCACTGTGCTGGACGGAGGAGGAAGGGATCGCTCCCTCCTCCTCCTCCCCCTGAATGTACTGACGCCTGTGCGCGCGTGCATACAGTGTCAGCGGCTCAGGGGAAAATGACGCGCAGGCTGCTCTCACTCCCCTGCGTCGCTGAGGAGATCGGCAGGAGCCTGGCCGGGCTGCAGGGAAAAAAAAAAGCCTGGTCAGGTAAGTGGAATTTATTATTTTATTTTTATTAATACATGGGGGGGCTCTGCTGGCTACAATGGGGGGGTCTACCTGGCTGGATTCAATAGGGGCAATAACTGGCTGGCTACAATGGTGGCAACTACTGGCTGGCTACATATGGGGGCAATTACCTGGCTGGCTACAAATGGGGGCTCAATAACTGGCTGGCTACAATGGGGGGGGGGGGGACAATACCTGGTGGCTACAATGGGGGCAACTACCTGGGGGCAATACCTGGCTGGGCTTACAATGGGGGCAAATACCTGGCTGGCTACTAAAGGGGCACTACTACCGGGCTACTAATGGGACCACTACCTGGCTGGCTACTAAGGGGCAACTACTGGCTGGCTACTAAAGGGCGCAACTACCTGGATGGCTACTTAATGGGGAACTACCTACCTGCTGGCTACTAAAGGGGGCACTACCTACCTGACTACTAAAGGGGCAACTACTGACTATTAAGGGCTCTACCTGAGCTAACAAAGGGGGGGTCATCTACCTGCTACAGAGGGGGCATCTCCTTGCTACAAGGGGGGCATATACCTGCCTGTAAGGGGCACTACCTGGTTATGGGGGGGCTACTTACCTGGCTATAAGGGCATCTACCTGGCTTCTTCCAAAGCCATTATGTAGTTAGGGGAGTGGGTGTGATTTTCGAAGGGAGTGGCCACACAAAAGATGGGCGTGTCCATGCAAATTTTTCTGCCGCTCGGCGCGCTTAGCGCGCCGCTCTTTATATCTCCTGGCTTTTCCATTTTCAAAAGTTGGCAACTATGGATTACACTGTGGCTGCAGAATCTACGTGCTGGGACTTGTTGTTCCTTATCAGTTTACTGAGGCAGCTAATATAAAACTTCACATCTCAGCATGCTACATATCTTAAAGTTTGTAGTTTAAAGTAAAAAATCATAGTGTATATACAGTGAATATATACAAACATTGGTGATTTTGCACGTTTTCTCACCCACAAAGAGAGGAGAGATCTGTAATTTTTATCATAGGTACATTTCAACTGTGAAAGACAGAATCTAAAAAAAAATCCGGAAAATCACTTTGTATGATTTTTAAACAATTAATTTGCATTTTGTTGCATGAAATAAGTATTTGATCATCTACCAACCAGCAAGAATTCTGGCTCTCACAGACATGTTAGTTTTACGTTAAAGAAGTCCTTACTTTGCACTCATTACCTGTGTTATTGCGGCCCGTTTGAACCTTGTTTCCTATATAAAAGCCACCTGTCCAACACTCATAATACAAATCACACTCCAAACTCTCCACCATAAACAAGACCAAAGAGCTGTCTAAGGACACCAGGGAAAAAATTGTAGACCAGTGCAAGGTTGGGATGAGCTACAGGACATAAGGCAAGCTGCTTGGTGAGAAGGCAACAACTGTTGGCTCAATTATTAGAAAAGGGATGAAACAGAAGAAGACTGTATATCTTCCTTGGGCTGGGGCTCAATGCAATATTTTGCCTTGTGGGGTAAGAATGATTCTGAGAAAGGTCAGGACCTGGGCAATGGCCTGAATAGAGCTGAGACCACAGTCTCAAAGATTACCATTAATAACACATTACACCGTCATGGATTAAAATCCTGCAGGGCATGCAAGTTCCCCCTGCTCATGCCAGGACATATCCAGGCCCATTTGTAATTCACCAATGACCATCTGGATGACCCAGAGGAGGCATGGGAGAAGGTCATGTGGTCAGATGAGACCAAAATTGAACTTTATGGAATCAACTCCACTTACCAAGTTTGGAGAAAGAAGAAGAAGAAGTACAACCACTAGAACACCGTCTAAACTGTGAAGCATGGGGGGTAGAAATATTGTACTTTGTGAGAGATTTTTTGCAAAGGGGACAGGACAGCTGCACTGTATTGAAGGGAAGATGGATTAGGCCTATGTATGCGAGATTTTATTTTGGCCAACCACCTCACCTCCCTCAGTTATGAGCATTGTGATGGTAGCGACTGGGTATTCCAGCATGACAATGACTTGAAACACACATCCAAGACAACTAAAAAGCAGCTCATTAGAAGCATTTCAAGGTCCTGGAGTGGCTAGTCTCTAGACCTGTACCCAATAGGGAAAGATTCAAACTCAATGTAGCCCAGTGACAGCCCTAAACCCGAAAGTTCTGGAGAAGATCTGTATAGAGGAGTGAGCCAAAATGTGCAAACTTGTTCAAGAACTACAGGAAACGTCTGACCTCTGTAATTACAATCAAAGTTTTCTGTACCAAATATTAAGGTTCTGTTTTTCTGTTGTATCATATTATTTATTGATACAATAAAATGCAAATAAATTATTTATAAATCATACAATGTGATTTTCTTGATTTTTTTTTTTTATTCTGTTTGTCACAGTTGAAGTGTACCTACAATACAATTACATACCTCTCCATTCTTTGTAGGTAGGAAAACTTGCAAAATCACCAGTGTATCAAATGCTTGTTTACCTGTGAGATATGAGAGTGAGTGTGTGCATGTGTGCGTGTCATTGTCATTGCTGTAGCCTCCTAGAGGCCTTCTTAACCATCTTTGAGAGGGTGGCAGAGAGGGAAAAGCTTCCCACCGAGCAATGGGCGGAAGTCCTGGTGCCATACCTGTCTGGGGAGCCGCAGAAGGCCTACTTTGATCTTCTGCCGCAGATGCTATATATACGGCAAGATGAAGGCGGTAATCCTCGTCGTTTAGGGGTTGAATTTGGCTGTTGTGCCCCGCAAGTTAAAACTTTGGGGAGTATATCAAGACAAGCCTCCAGGTCGCTATGTTCGGACTGTTCCACCTGGTGCAAAAGTGGCTGCAGCCAAAATCCTGAACCACGACGCAGATGGTGGAGAGAATCGTGATGGACCAGTTCATCCAAACCCTGCCTAGAGCTATACAACGCTGGGTTGCTCGTGGAGATCCTCAGTGTACTGATGGGGGGGGGGGGGGGGGGACCTGGTGAGCCTGGTGGAGAGGTACCAAGCAGTGGAAATCTCTTATGACCAACCAGTGGCTGGTAGGTCGGCTGCCGGGTGCTCCAAGAAGTGGCCACCGTGTAGTTTTTAGTGTCCCCATGGATACATTGTACCCCAACCCTCCTACCGGGGACCAGTACATGTGGGAGTGTGGCTCTTAACAGGGTCACCAAACTCCCGGAGTCCAGAAGTCCACACACCGCTACCCCATTTACCGTTACCTGGCAGACCTGGGGACCATCGCCAGGGTTAGGTACGGCACTGCAGGCAGGGTAGGCAAACCTGAGGAAAAACATCGATGGCTTGCGTTGAGGCCTTAGGCTCCAAGGACAGGGGGCGGCAGTGTGCTGCAATGTGCCCAGGACCTTGACATCTCCAGATATCATGGGGTGAAAGACACCTCACTGGACCAGGCTGTGGATCTGCTTGGACTCGGACTCGTCCCTCTGGCAATGGTTTGGGCCACTGTGTGCTATGTGGATCAGGTGACTGTGTCTACGGGCAGAGTATCCTGTCGCATACTGTGGGGGTGGTAACAAACCTGATGTACCCCATAATCCTAGGAAGAGTACTTTCCGGTTATATTTTGGGATTTGTGGGTGCGGTAAGGCTATGTGCTCGGGCCACAAGAGGGTCACGGTTAACCTGAAAAGGGTATAAAGGAGGATATGTGGATGTGTATAATGATGTGAATCTGGAATTTACTTTGGTGGTGTTAGCTAGGGGATGGAGATGAGGATTCATCCCGGGGAGCTATCTTCCCGGTTCTGGGGTGTCCCGGGAAAATTTTGGGACGGCCAGCTAGGGAGCCTGTCGTTGAAAACCGCTCTAGATAACGTCACTGAGGATGAATGGGGTACCTCAGGAACCAGGGGCAGATCACAGGTTTCGCATTTCGCCCTGGTTAATGATCTACTATACTGGGTAAATAAAGTGAGAGGGGAGGTGGTGGAACAATTGCTGGTCCCAGGATCCTACCAGCGGATGGTATTGGATCTAGCCCACACTCACGTGTTGGGGGATCACTTGGTAGATAAGGACCCGGGAACGAATCTTTGCAAAAATTCTATTGGCCAGGATGTCCATAGGGAAATATTGGATTTCTTGCCAGTCCTGTCCCACCTGCCAATTAATGCCCGGTGTCAATTTTCCGTAGGCCCCTTAGTGCCTCCGCCCATTATCAAGACCCCTTTTGAGCGCATAGTGGGCCCACTGGTGAAATCAGCAAGAGGTCACCAATACATTCTAGTGGTACTAGATTATGCTACCCGACACCCAGAAGCCGTGCCCCTAAGGAATCCCTCTTCAAAGTCCATCGTCTGAGAATTGGTGCACATATTTTCCAGGACAGGACTGCCAAAAGAGATCCTGACGGATCAGGAAACACCCTTCATGTTCCGGGTTATGAAAAAGCTGTATAAGGTCCTGTGTATAAAGCAGCTATGGACTTCGGTATACCATCCGCAAACTGATGGGCTAGTAGAGCACTCAATAAAACACTGAAGGCCATGCTCGGAAAGGTGGTGGAAAAGAATGGCCGGGATTGGGACTGTTTAATACCCTTTTAATGCTGTTCTTATTGGGAGAAGCCCCTCGGGCCCTTTTAAAACCGGGGTTTTCCCCCTTTTGATTTGGGTTTTTTTTGGACGACATTTTATGGGTTATTTGACATAGCAAAGGAAAATTTAGAAAAGCGAGGCCTCCCTAAAAAGAGCATCATTGGGAAGTGGTAAAAATGAAGGAGAGGATACCCAAATGTCATACCCTTAGTTAAGAAGCATATTTCAGGTTTCAAAAAAGCTAAAAGAAAGGCTTTAAAAATTTAGAACGGCCTTTGATTAGACATTTTCCCCCCCTGGTGATGGGGGTTTTCCTGGTCCCCACCTTTGGGAAAGAAAATTTTTCCTAGCAAAGTGGCAGGGGCCTTTCAAAGGGTCCTGGAGAAAGTAATTTGGGTTTTAAACTGAAAGAATACCCCAAAGGGCAGGCAAAAAAAAAACCCCCTATCCAGGGTGTTCATTTTGCCCTCATCAAGCCCTGGAAGGACAGGGTTGGGGCCGGTTCCCCCTATTGCTTACCCAGTCCCCAGTGGGGTATCAAGAGGTCCCCATTGGGGGAACCCTTTCCCCCCCCGGAAGCAGCAGTTGCAGGGAACTGTTAGAGCAAAACAGAGATAGGGTTCTGGTTCCCCCAAAGTTCTTTGGTGCTTGAGATTTTTCAGGGGCCCTCTTGTAGAGGGTGAAAAAAAACCCATTTAGAATCCCTGGGGCCCCCTTGGAAAACAAGTGGTACCCCAAAGGGGTAGAAGGATGCTAAAACTGGGGGTAATTAAAGATTTAAAGAGGGGTTTTGGTAAAAAACCCCGTTGTTCTAGAAACCGGAAACCAAATTTGGGGAATGGCGCTTCTCAAATTTGATACAGAAAACTTAAGAGGTCTCTAGGGTAAAACGCCTACCGATGGAGGGGTGGACGAATTTTTGGGAGAGGCTAGGGGCCCCGTTATATCACCACGTTAGCCCTTAACCAAGGGGGGGTACTGGAAAATTTCCCCCTGTAAAAGGAAGCTAAGGAAAAG
Organism: Phyllomedusa bahiana; assembly: GCA_025379985.1. Taxonomy (NCBI): domain Eukaryota; kingdom Metazoa; phylum Chordata; class Amphibia; order Anura; family Hylidae; genus Phyllomedusa; species Phyllomedusa bahiana. The sequence goes on along the minus strand of JAODAL010024711.1, from coordinate 36,689 downwards.
GGACTCCCCTTTTTTCTATGTAAATGATCATCCCGGGACAAAACCCTTTCGCTTTTGGGCTCTGTTCGCCGGCCCGGGTTTTGCGAGGGAAAAGCCCTGGTTTTTTTTACTTGATTTTTTGGGAAATTTGTTTTCACTAAGTGTGAATGTGTTCTCCTCGCCCCCTTTGCTTGATTGCTCCTGGGGCCCAAAGCCCCGGCCAGGAAATTTCCCCCGCATCCTTTGGGGTTAATGAGTTTCTCCTTTTGATTTACCAAACCTTTTGGTTTCCCTTTTCCGCCTTGGGTTTCTTTCCCCCTATGAAACCCCAATTTCCCGCCTTTTTTTTTTCCCCTTTTTAAAAGGGTTTATTTTCCCCTTTATCATTGCCTGCTATAGAGGTCTTCTGCCCTTTTTGTAGTGTTGCCTTTATTCTGTCCTTTCGGGTTTCCCGACCCTGCTGCGCTTTCTGACCATTCTTTCTCCCCTTTTTGATTTTGTACTTTTGCACCCCACCGTTATTGACCTTTGGCTTTTTCTTATGTTTTTTCTCTGTCTCCCCTTTGGTACTGCCACCGGCCCCCTTGCCTTTCCCAAACCCTTGCTTTACCTGACATTCCCTTATTGTGTTTTGTATTGTTTATCGTGTCTTGTGTCCCCACGTATTCAGTGTATTTCTTCAGTCTTCGGGTTTGGGGGCCCGACCTTTTAAAAGGAGTGGGGTCCCCCCAAAAAGGCAGGACGGGGTTGGGGACCAGGTCAGGGCCTCACTCTGTCTGTTCTTCTCGTGTGCCCCTACGGTCCCGAACTCTCCTATAAAGGAGTCCCAAACACCAGAGCCTTTGGTCTGCAGGGGCCCCGACCCCCTTCCAAAGGGCTTTTGGATCGATACGGACCCCATGGGAAAATAGCCGCAGCGCCCTAGATGACATTGTCATATTAAACCAGACGGGAAAGTATCTAGGGAAAACTGCTCTTTTTATAGACCCCTAAGGAGAGCGGGGTTCCCCATCAACCCAAAGAAAGTGCTGGGGTATGGAGGGGGCCCAAGTACTTGGGGTAATTGGGGGAAGGGGGCTTAATAAAAACCGAGATAAACAAGGTTAAAGCCATTAAGGTGGCCTGCCCACTCACAAAAAAGCAGGTAAGGGCATTTTTGGGCCCATTGTGGGGAAAACCGCCGGTTCGGCCGGATTTTGCCTAATAGCCCCCCCTCAAAACTGGATCAAAAAAGGGTTCCAGTCTGGAGGTTAAGGGGTTTCCCCAAAGTGAAAAAAGCTTTTGTGAACTGAAGCGTGCCTTGTGAACAACCGTCCGGGGAAGCTTCGAACTTTGCTAAGGAGTTTATAGTCCAGACTATGTTTATGTAGGACTTTGGTGCAGTATGTCCCAGGACAAAATGGGATGAACCCGGAATGATTAGCTGCAAACGTCCCGGAAAACAAAAATACTCCATTGTGGAGAAGGAGTGCCGAGCATCAAATGGGCGTTGGATGCATAAGGTATTTTCTGCTGGGTAGAGGTTCAACTAGTTTCTGACATGCGCCATTAAAAAGGATGCGGTTAAAAAAGGGGGAAAAATGCCAGAATAAAGCGTTGGTTTCTGGGATTGCAGGATTTGCCTTCAAAGTCGGTAGGCCTGTTAAATGCGGGAAGCAACGCTTATAAAGGGTGCATTGTTTGGGGACATGCTTTAAGCAGGGGGGTGCCCGGGGCCCGGCTTTTAGGGGCCCGTCTTAGAGCGGGGGGGACTGCCCCACATTTCCACTCCCAAAATTTTCCCTTGGCCTATAAAGCCAGAAGGTCAGGTGTCCTGGGTGTGGTACGCCACTCCGAGCTTGGAGGGTGTGAGGGAAAGATCGTGTGTGTAAAGTCTTTCTGAGGAAAGCTGGACTTACCCTTCTTACATGCTGTAACTTTAGTTGGATGGTGAGCTGAACCTGTTCTGTTATACATTACTGCCTGACGCAAGGTTCTGTTTAAAGTCTGTTTATTGCACCAAGCTATTTATGTCCTGGACTTTTATGTTAATAAAACCCATTAAAATTAACGTATTTGGCGTCTTGTGGTCCCTGTGATGGAGCTGACCCCCCACACAACGTACAACGGTCGTTCCAGAACCGATAAATATTGCATGTTAAAGGGCTGTTCCCACAATGCAAAGTCTAATGCCAAAGTCGTCTCACAGCCAGCTGTGAACCAACCATGCAGGAGAATGAGGCTTGTGACCGTCCTACTGAACTCTATGGGAGTTCCAAATATAGCCATGTGTGCGCACTCGACTATATTCGGTAACTCCCATAGAAGTAAATAAGGAGGATGTCCATAAGCGCCACCTTCATCATTCTCATGCACAGTCGGCTCCCAGCAATCTGACTGCTAATCATGGAACTAGACTTTGCTTCGTTGGAACACATCTTTAAGAGACCGCTGTATGAAATCTTTCATCCTACATACCTATTGTCGAAAATGGCCTAAACTATATGTGTAACCAATATTGAGGATTTCACAACCCCCTTACTTAGGCTGAAATGATTAAAGAAACTTTAGCTTGGGTATAATGTCTCACATATTTCTTATACACAAGCAGAAGCCATAGGAAACCACAAGCTCCAGTAACTCATTTTCTAAAGAAGTTAACACTGATCTAAGTCATTTTATAGGATTGTAAATAACTTGTTAATTTTTCTTCACTTGTTGCCTGGATTTTCATACAATAAGTGACATTTTCTTTTTGCTTGAGCCTTTTACTTATTGGGATAACCCCCACAGCGGTCACAAAAGAATCTAAAACAATTATTTAAGAGGACATAAAAGTAAATTCTATGTTAGTCAGAAAAGAGAATGGCAAACATGACGATTAGGAAGCATGAAGTGGGATGTTATGAAAGAAAAGAAAATACCCCCAACAGAACATGCTTAACAGATGCTAAGCCTGTGCAATTTGTGCGGCTCTTAAATGTCTGCAGACTACATCTTACTTAAGACCCTTGTCTCATTTGACCCAGCCTGCAGGATCTGTTGACTGAAGAGGCCTTTTGTAAAGCATCCATTGTTTGATAAACACTTTAAGACTTCACAGTTTTAAGAGGAATTTTAACAAGGATCCTTTCTTTATAAAATTGGACAAGCTCATCGTGAGGAAGGCTAAGTAGAGGAGCAGACATCTTACTATAAAAATAATAAAAAACTTCATAGTTACCGCCGACATTGTTTGCACTGTATTTATCTATGACCTTTTTTCCCCTTACCCAACAGGCTACTGTGAAAATGAACATCAGGAAAAACTTTTAACTATTTTGGTTTAGGCTTGCTTTCAAAGTTCAGGTTTCATATTTGAAGACATATTCAGTATCCAGTTTTTTTTCTATCATAGTATATTTAAATCGTATAAATTAAAATTGTCTCCTTTTAATTAATTTTCACAAGTATCCCAGAGAATAGAAAGTTCACACGACAGTGACCTATTGATCTTATTTTAAAGAGTCTGACCCCATTTTCCATTCAAGCTATCACCATAAATATCCATTACCCCCTAAGGTTTCTTCATTCAGAATGAACTTTATGACTTTTAAGATTGTCCTCATCGTGAGGAAGGCTAACTAGAGGAGCAGACATCTTACTATAAAAACAATAAAAAACTTCATAGTTAACCACCGCCGACATTGTCTTGCACTGTATTTATCTATGACCTTTTTTCCCCTTACCCAACAGGCTACTGTGAAAATGAACGTCAGGAAAATTTTTTAACTATTTTGGTTTAGGCTTGGTTTCAAAGTTCAGGTTTCATATTTGAAGACATATTCAGTATCCAGTATTTTTTCTAACATAGTATATTTAAATTGTATAAATTAAAATTGTCTCCTTTTAATTAATTTTCACAAGTATCCCAGAGAATAGAAAGTTCACATGACAGTGACCTATTGATCTTATTTTAAAGAGTCTGACCCCATTTTCCATTCAAGCTATCACCATAAATACCCATTACCCCCTAAGGTTTCTTCATTCAGAATGAACTTTATGACTTTTAAGATTGTCATAGGATTTATACTCCAAGCTAGCTTTGTTCTGATCTAAGGTCCAAATTGCAAATGTGTCAACCTTATGTCAAGCTAAACTTATGGTCCTAACTTAGTTTTTATAAATGGTAAGAGGATGAATAGCAGCTACATGTAGTTTACTAAACCATTCAATGTATAAGCTGAGAGATCATCAAAAAGTGATCATTAAATCACCTTGAAAACAATGAGTCCAAGGACCATAAGGGGGTCTGTAGTACCTATACTCAGCAGAGCTTGTCTGTTCCACCCAATGTTTAAGGTCAGCAAGACTACTGGGCATCATAAGGAAACAAAATAAAGTGCTGCAAAGCATATTTGATGCTTTCCATTGAAGGTTCTCTTAAATGGCTGTGAAGTCTTAAACATGTTAAAGTGTTCGTTGGCTATTTATACTGTTTCCATTCTTTCTATAAATGCTTTTTCTTTATTAATGGTCTGAATATGGCAATTACAATTAGTCTAAGTGACTGTATGGGGAATAGTGAATTCCTTATCTGTTATTGTAATGTAATGTTGAAACCAAAGACAGGCACAACCCTTTTATCTCTATAAAGAGTTATTAGGTGATGAACTGGGGAACATAATCTCCAAAAAATTGGGAATCTCGCAAGAGAACTAAGAGTGACTTTTGATCACTATATTTACTATTTTGCCATAGGCAAACTTAAACTCTATCAGTTCTCTATCTATTAAACACTAACACGTAACTGTTATTATAGCTCACTCTTACCCTCTATAAACACTAGAAAAAAACCTGATCTCTATCCTCATCATTTAACCCTTTTGCTTCTGAGAGAGGGAATAACTCCCTTCTATCATCAATCTGGTGGAACCCACCTATTAACAGGAGAGCCTTATATCTATAGCAAAGTACTAGCTTCAGTAAGGGATCCCAAGCCAACTACTTGGGCAGTCGTCCCAATCTCATAGACACAGAACAATAAGGCCCCTTGTGACACCGTCTGCAAGCAGGTGACACTTGTAGACAGAGGTGAGAGATCACATTTAAAAACGTCATGCCTGACCTCGCCGCCCATGTTTCGCCACTAACCTGGCTTTATAAAGGGCTTAGAGGTCCGATCACATGTGGTCTGAGCTCACTTCCTTTTATACATGTTTAGGTAAACACCCCATACAGGTGCTCACCAATTAGCTATCAGAGAATCCACATAAAACCCACTCCCCCTTCCGCGCGTGCACACTCATAACATGTCCTGCTGAAGCTGCCACCATGCTCTCATGAGCCAACAACCTTCAGTCAAATTTGCCATCTCCATAACAGGCTTGCGCCCCATCTTACCGTACTGCCCGTGCCAATGCACTGCACCAACAAACACCTCAGCCCTGACTGTGATGGGCTTCCATCTCACTTCTCTCATATTATTGCAACTGCGTGCCTCACCTAGAATGAACTAAGCAGACTAGGTATCACATTACACAGCACACTGCCATCTTTGTCAATTCCCATAAGCCCCTTCTCTTCAATATCTAATATGCATATTACATACATAGGAGAAGAGCTTTATGGGAAGATAATATGACAGTGGTCTATTGTACAGTGGAGTTTATATTCCCAATGAATATGCATATTAGATATTGAAGAGAAGGGGCTTATGGGAAATTTTGACAAAGATGGCAGTGTGCTGTTAATGTGATACCTAGTCTGCTTAGTTCATTCTAGGTGAGGCACGCAGTTCAATAAAATGAGAGAAGTGAGATTGGAAAGGCCCATCACATCAGGGCTGAGGTGTTTGGGGTGCCGTGCATTGGCACGGGCAGTACGGTAAGATGGGGCGCAAGCCTGTTATGGAGATGGCAAATTTGACTGAAGGTTGTTGGCTCATGAAGCAGGGGTGGCAGCTTCAGCAGACATTTATGAGTGTGCACGCGCGGAAGGGGGAGTGGGTTTTATGTGGATTCTCTGATAGCTAATTGGTGAGCACCTGTATGGGTGTTTACCTAACATGATATAAAAGGAAGTGAGCTCAGACCAAATGAGAACGGACCTCTAAGCCTTGAAAAAGCCAGGTTAGCTGGCGAAACATGTCGGCGAGGTCAGGCATGACGTTTTAAATTGTGATCTCTCACCTCTGTCTACAAGTTACCTGCTGCAGACGGGTGTCACAAGGGGGCCTTATTTGTTCTGTGTCTATGAGATTAGGACGACTGCCCAAGTAGTTGGCTTGGGATCCTTACTGAAGCTAGTACTTTGCTATAGATATAAGGCTCTCCTGTTAATAGGTGGGGTTCCACCAGACTTGATGATAGAAAGGGAGTTATTCCCTCTCTCAGAAGCAAAAAGGGTTAAATGATGAGGATAGAGATCAGGTTTTTAAATAGTGTGTATAGAGGTTAAGAGTTAGATATAATAAAAGTTACGTTTTAGTGTTTAATAGATAGAGAACTGATAGAGTTTAAGTTTGCCTATGGCAAAATAGTAAATATAATGAACTGGGGAAAGCACAGTGCAAATCCAACTAAATCTGGGGCTGTCAATCAAGGCCAATAATGCACTAAGGGCCACATGTATGAAAAGTGTCTCGTCTAAAACTCACTTTGTTGCCCATAGCAACCAATCAGAGCACCCCTCTCATTTGTCCAGAGCACTATATGAAATAAAAGGGGCGCGCTGATTGATTGCTATGCGTAACAAAGTGAGTTCTAGACTTAGACAGTTTCATACATGTGGCCCTAAGTGCATGTCCCTAAAAATCTTAAAGGGGTTGTCTCACTACATTAATTAGCTTTCAACATGTAGGGACCGATAATTGAAGAGTTTTTCCAAATATATTGCTTTATTTTTTGGCCTTGTTGAGGAGATAATTAGTTATTTGCTCTGAGTATATATATAAATCGACCTTAATATAAAATTCTTCACAGGTTTTTTTTCAAACCTGCTCTACGGGCACATATGTTTATCTAAGTTACAGGCCTGCTCTCTCCTTTCTCTCTTTGCTCTGTCTTATCTGATAGCAGAGATTATGTCACTACAAGCCGGTCTGCTGGCAGCTTGAGAACAGTGTGTTATCTCAAACAAGTAATTAGTCTTTTTTTTCTTTGTTTACTTTGAGCTATGTAGCTCTCTGCACTTATAGATAACATCTCCTGCTCTCATGTCAGTGCTTTTAGAAGAGCTGTGAATGTCAAGCTGTTATGCTAATCAGGCACAGCCTCACCAGGAATATACAGCATGCATGAATCTGAATCTGCTTTTGGCTCAGTGTAACAGAGTGGTGAGACAACCCCTTTAACTTTTATTGACATACAATATATTGATTAATGACCAAATTATAACACAGGTTTCAAAATCAAGTATCCCCAACAGTAGCCAAAGGGAAGCTTACAAGATAATTACGATACATATCAAGAGCTGGAGGACAAAAATCTATTTAAACTGCAAAATCAACCAAAGTTGTGTCCTATTATGTGAGCATAGCCAGTCCATATGAAACAGAGAAATACTGTCCCCGGTCTCACTGCTAGTATAGATATTTGTAACGAATATAGAGAACACTCTGAGTTTATATTGTTTGCGGCATGTAATTCAGATTAATTTTCTAAGAGGAACTTTCTCTTCACTTGTTGGTTAGCCTGGTATTTGCCACTATTCAGTCCATTATGATAGAAACATCTTGTAAATTTAAATAGGGTTACTGTCCAGAGATGTAGGTTTGGGTGGGTCAGTTTTTGCCTTAAAGGAGTAGTCCCGTTTCGGCAAATCCTTTTCGCCGCCCACTCATTGCTAAGTGTGGTCCGGCCCTGCATGTGAATGTTACGGATTTGCTTTTTGCTTGATTTTGCTTTTTATCTTTGTTTTTTTTGTTCAATGTAGCTGCAGCTTTTATTGCAGACTTAAATTTTCTTTATGTAGGTGCCATGATTTGATACATACCACTACAGTGCTGATAGCACACTCAGATACATTACAGATTCAAGGATGCTAGACCAGGAGAAGGCTTCCTCAGTCACCAAGTGAACAATGCGTATGCAAAATTAGTTGTCACTCCAAAAAGAGGTGAATACTTTATGAATTCCACATTACCAAACAAAATAGAGCACCATATTGTGATGTTGTGTTATAAAAGCAACATCACAAAATGGGGAAGCTGTCTTTATACTGTTGTAAGTTCCCATAAAGCTGGTTACTGTCCTAGTATGCTAGATGTTGTTGTGGCTATACACTGATAGCATGAGATGGCTGTTGGTTTCTGGTACCATGACAAGAGAATTACAGCCTGAAGAAGGGTTGTTGTCCGAAAGTTTACTTCACTTTTGTAGTATTCTGGTGTTTGTATAATGCAACATCATATTCAGGTGCTCTGTTTTGTTTGGTGACATGTGGAATAATAAAGTATTTTGAAGCATTCAGCTTTGATTGGAGTACTGAGTTATCCCGTAGAAGCATTATTTCATACATAAACATTCATTTTTAATGCATTAATTTTTACTCTTGCAAAAATAGGAATTCTACTGTAGTTTTGATTCTTTTTCTTACAACATATGCTAATTATTAAAAATAATGTTATACATTTAATGTACAGGTGTTTGCAGTTGCGACAATACCAAGAAAGTATTATTCTATGTTTTGAAATTTTTTTTGTAATAAAAATTACACTATTTCTTTTGTTTACTTATTGACTAATTCCACCTGGACATATTTTGATCTTTAACTAAAATGTACTGGCATATCATGTCTAAATGTTAATACATTAGCCTATGTACTATCAGTAAATACACAGGCAGTTGTTAGGCTATACCTAACATAACTTTAGTTGACCCTAAGCTTTCTGCCTTTGCAAGGTATGCACCTCAATCACATTCCCTTCCTAGTCTCACCTGTTTCTCAGGCTCTTCTTTTCTTTGCCACTATTACTACTGATTGCAGTATATGAAGCATTAAAATACAGGGCAAAAAAGTGAGTTTTAGACCTAAATAGTTTTCATACATGTGGCCCATTGTGCTTTAAATTAGTTAAAAAAAAATTGTCCATACAATCCTTGTTTATTTATGAAAAATATCAAAATATCTTGAAAATTCAGAAAAATGTGCCATTTTCAAAGTTCAAAAATTTCTGTGTGTTGCACAGATAGTATTCCACACAAAATAATTTGTAACTTGCATCTACCATTTGTCTACTGTAGGTTGCCATTATTTTTAAAATGTATTTTTATGTTTTTATGACATTATGGGGCTTAGAAATGTTTTTTTTTAACAATTTCAAGAAAATTTGTAACATAGATTTTCTAGGGACTAGTTCAGTTCTGATGTGACTTTGAAGGGCCTACGTGTTAGAAACCCCCGTAAATGACTATCTAAGAAACTACACTCCTTTAAGTAATCAAAACATCATTCAGGAAGTCTATTAACCCAATAGGTGTTTCACAGAAATTAAAGCAAAGTGGAGGTGAAATTTCAAAATGTAAATTTTTTTTGCAAATTTTTATCCAGTATTCACTAGAACACGGTAAGTGTGACCAGGGAAATGCAACTTAACATTGATTCTCCCAATTTTACACTTTTTAGAGATATTTTTGTATGTGGTCCGATTTGACTCAACCACAAACCTCAGAACAGGTGGAACACTTACTGGACTTTGGGATCTCATTTTCATTACGATTTTCTTCAGGCGCCATTACAGGTTTGCCAACACCCCTAAAAAGACCACATATTGAAAACACTTCTTAAGGAATATATCCCCATCGGTCTTTTACAATTTTTTTTGCGTTAGGCTGTGAAAATGAAAAAATTATATTTTATCCAACAATCTGCAATGTTCAATTTTTTTTTTTAAATGTTTCATTTTTACAAGGAATCCTGATAAAAAAAAAAAACGAAATATCTTGTGGGTGTAAACTGCTATTTGGCTGCTTGGCAGGCCGTACTATTTGACTTTGGAACGCAGATTTTGGTAGGTGCTATGTCTCATTTACACAGCCCCCAAAGTACCAGAACAAGTGAAACCTTCCAGAAGTTTTCCCACTGTAACGGCTGTAGTTGTGGATCTGCTGTACCACTGCAGGCAATGATGTAAGCCGTACCAGGGAGCGGAGTCTAAGATGCTGCTGGTTTTCACCAGAGCCTGCCGCAAAGCTGGTTGGACTTGCTGCGGCAAGCGAACCTCAAGGTCACTCCCCCTGGCGCGACTTGCCTGCAGTGGCGGCTGAGGTTTGACATGGTCAGAATCACTGGGCTGGCTCTTAGTCAGAGACAGGCAGGAAGGTCAGGACAGATGGCAAAGGTTTGTGGTTGAGGGATGGAGGCAATAGGTATGATATACGGTATATAAGTAGAACATTCTAGAAGACTTTTCACTGTAGGCACGAGGCACTATAGATCCTACAGAGAAGTGGTGGAAGTGTCCTGGATATATAAGTTCAGCACCCGGCAATAACCAATTACCAGCTCGCTGGCCATTTAAATCTTAGTGAGCCGGTGCGCACGCCTTAGTGAGCAGGAGTGCGGCTGGGTAAGTAGCTACTGATTGTACGAGCGCACCCGCAGCACCAAGTCACTGTCCAGGATGTTGTCCTCCGGCTCCCATGAACTTTCTTGAGGCCCGAACCCCTTCCAGTTGATGAGAAAATGTTGCCTCCCTCTGATCATCTTAATAGCCAAGATTTGTTTCACCACATAAACATTGGTGGAATTAGCTTCAGGAGAAGGGGAGACGACTTTCTGAGAGAAACGGTTTAGGACTAGAGGTTTCAGCAGGAAGACATGGAAAAAGTTCGGGACAAGCATAGTAGACGGAAACCGGAGCTTATATGCCACTGGATTGAGGGTCCAGTTTGTAATGGGGTATCTTGAGCCGGATATATTCGGCCGACAGCCACACTTTGTCTACAGGAGCAAAAGTCTGTCTTATTTTCTTGTTCGCTTGAGCCTTCATATGAGTCGATGCTCATTGCAGGGACTGGTGTGTCTGGTCCCAAATGGATGTTAAATCCCAAACCAGGACATCCACAGCAGGAACCTCGGAAGAAAACGACAGAGAGAGAGGTGGGCTTGGACAACGTAGAAAAGGGACGAACTAGCAGACTCTGAATTCAAAGAGTTGTAAGAAAACTCTGACCATGGCAGAAGCCTGGACCTGACATCTTGCCATGCTGGGATGAAGCGGCGCAAGTAGTTGCCAAGGACCTGATTGACTCTTTCTACCTGATCGTTCATCTGCTGATGATAGAATGAGGAAAAATTCAACTTCACCTGTAGTCTGCAGCAGAGTTCGCACTAGAACCTTGAGACAAATCGATTGGACCCACCATTCCAAGACAATATGCCTGGGGAGTTCGTGCAAATGGAAGATGTGCTCAAAAAAATGTTGGCAAGGCGTGGAGCAGAGGATAAGTGTGACATTTATGAAAACCGATCAGTGACCACACAAATAATAGTATTACCGAAGCAGGACTTCAGATCAGTGATGAATACTATTGCCACGTGAGACCAGGAAGTATTGGGGTCGGCAGAGGTTGCAGAAAACCGGCCGGTTTGTGGAGAGGCATCTTATCGCGGGAACAGGTGGTATAGGATTCCACAAATTCTTTGGTATCGTTAGCAAGATCTAGCCACCAATAGAAGTGGGAGATTAGCTGACAGGATTTTTGGGCACCGTGGTGCCCAGCCACCAGAGAGCAATGACCCCATTACAGAATTCTCCTCTGGAGCACAGGGCGCACATACATCTTACCCGGGGGAACATGTTGAAGGTCAGTGGGAGATGCAGAAATCAAATGTTCAGGGGATACGATGTGCTGAGGGACTACTTCTTCCCCAATAACATCAAAAGCATGGGAGACAACATTGGCCTTGATCTTTTTCACTGCGGGATGGAAATTAATCAGGAAGTTGAACCGCAAGAAGAAAAAGGACCACCTGGCTTTTCGAGGATTGAGACGTTGGGCCGTCTGGAGGTACAAACAAGAAAAAGACCTTAAACAAGTCTAAGCTGCTCCCTAGTAATAATCAAAGTAAGACAGATAGGGATAATCTTAAAATATAACCTTTAATAAATTAAATCATAAAATATTCCTATGACACAATAAAAGAAACACACATGACAAAAACCAAAAGAAATAATGCACCCTAATAAACCCTACACCATGACTGAATAGCCCTAACCTATAAAACGGAAAAGACCGCCCCAATAAGGGCGCTTCCGCCAGGAACCTATCCCTCCTACTAAAATTACCCTAACACTCCCTCACAAACAAGTGTCCCAACATGTTTCAATCCTCCCTGTTCGTTATCAGGATTTCCTCAGGGGACTAATTACAGGAAAAATAATATCAAAATGAGAGTGTAGCTAGTTAACAAATAACAATTATCACAATATATCAAAAATATTATCGAGGGAAAAGAATAAGAAAGGGTTTACATACAATAGATAAAACAAATATATAGAAGGCTAGTTTATGATGCCAAAACAAAGCCTAACATGCTAATGCAATCATCAAAGGCTATAGTCAGATGTTAACAAATAGCCAGGCATTATCATGCATGATAAAATATAGTCTCCATAAACTAGTGGTGTAAAATTACACTCTTAAGGCGCTAAATATTGTGGGAACTCCAAAGTAGCGTAAGGTAACCACACAAATAATCTCACCTGCACGCTATTTGTTACATGAAAATGACTACTAATAACAGTAATCACTGGCTCTTATACATAACCTGCCGATGACAGCGGTCATTGCTTTAATAAAGATGTCACCATGTTAGTAAGCTGAAAGGCCATACCTCAATGGATATATCATTAGATCAACGGTATCTGAAAAAAATATATATAACACATACCAGAGTTAATAAATGGGCCCAGCCTAGCCAATGCCAATGTAAGACACAAAATAGCTACGATAATAACCTTACCAGATAGATGTAACTTCCTTCACACAGGAGAACCCACGGTGCCGACTAGCAGAGACTAGCAGACAATGCTGCTGTTACATAGAACGCCGAGCGCATCTCACTCCCGCTCAAATAGAGCGAGCGCCCGTCGTCTAATCAATGACGTGTCATAGACGCGCCCATAACAACGCGATCCGCAGACAGCGCGTCCCTAGTAACTCATTGATGATAGTCACATTCGTATGAGTCTAATGCATGACGCGCTACTACCACAGAAAACAGCTGAGCTCCATAATTAAAGAACTCGCTATTGGCAGCTATAGCAATATTTAATGCAGGAATATTAGATTAATTATATTCAATACTTCTCATCAAGGTAACCAGAGGAAACTCAGCAGGCAAAAAAAGAAACAAAAGAAAAAAAGGGGAGAGAAAAAGAAAAAGGAAAGAAAGCCAAACATACACATGACTTAGAATAATTATATATACAAAATATGATGCAAATACAGAATCAACATCTATTTAGGACCACTATCAATAAAAAAGCAGATTGTGCAGAGCTCTAAATGAAACAACTATAATCCAACCTATCATTTAATCCAAACGGAGTTTGTGTTTTCAAGATGAAAATCCAATGACTTTCTTTCTGCAGCAGTCTTCTATTCAGATCACCTTTCCGTATAGTGTTTTTAACTCTATCAATCCCAATCCACTTGAGGCATTTAGCATCCCCATTGTGGTGTGTCCATACATGTTTAGCAACTGGTGTGTCACGTTGATGTCTGACATCACCAAGATGCTCACATACATGTCTTCGCAGCTGTCGAATCGTTTTACCGATATATTTAATACCGCAAGTGCACTCGATCAAATAGACCACATGTGTGGTTCTACATGTAATAAAATCACGTATTTGATAACTTTTAGCATTATCTGAATCCTTAAAGGAGAAGCTCTTCTCCATATAGGCACACGCAATACAGTTTTTACATTTTAAAAAACCGTTAGGTTTTGACAACCAAGTCTCTCTTTGATGTTGTAAAAAATGACTATGGACCAGCCGGTCCTTCAAATTCCTACCCCTTCTAAAAGTAATTTGTGGGGTATCTCCAATATGTCCTTTCAAGTCCGGGTCTAGTTGTAAGACATGCCAGTGTCGATTTAGGATTTCCCTTACTTGTCTTGTTGCGTTATCATATGTCCCTATAATACGTGTAGTTACCTTAGTGTCATCTGGTCCCTTACTTGGAGAGAGCAAATCAGCTCTTTCACTGGCAACAGCCGCCTTAAACGCTCGACGTAACACATAATCCGGATAACCTTTTGATAAGAACCTCTTCCTGAGGTCACCTGCTTGTTCCAAAAAGTCAGATTTAGTGGAGCAATTTCTTTTACGTCTAAGATATTGCCCACGAGGTATACCCCTTTTAAAGGGTTCAGGATGACTACTTTTCCAATTCAACAGGGAATTGGTCGACGGGGTTTCCTATAGATCGATGTCATTAGTTCTCCACTAATAGATTTTGTAATTCTTACATCTAAGAATGCTATTGACTTGATATCTATTTCAAACGTAAATCTAAGGCCAAAGGTGTTACAATTAAGCTGTTCAACTAATTTACCAAATTCCTCCTGTGTGCCATTCCAGATTAGAAACACATCGTCTATATATCTTGCCCACAGTGCGATTTTGTCAGCAAACTGTGGAGGTTGATCCCCAATCACCACAGAGGTCTCCCACCAGCCGAGGTACAGATTCACATAACTGGGCGCCATAGGACTGCCCATAGCTGTACCCCGTAACTGGTGGAAGACCTTGCCATCGAACACAAAATAATTCCTCGTCAAAGAGAACTTTAAAAGATCCAACACGAACTTATTGTGTGCCTCAAATTGACGCCCACGTGACCTTAGAAAAAAGTACACTGCTTCCAGGCAGGAACTGTGGGGAATCGATGTATACAAGGACTCAACATCAATACTTGCAAGAAACACATCCTGTTCAACAAAGATGCCCTCAAGACGTTTCAAAAGATCAGTAGTATCTCTTGTATACGAAGGTAGTGATTGTACTAATGTATACAAAATTTGATGAAAATATACCCCAGATTTCTTGACTAGTGCTACCACACCTGACACAATGGGACGTCCCTTAAGTGGTATCGTACCCTTGTGTATTTTTGGGAGGCTATAAAACGTAGCCACAGTTGGAAACTTAGGAAATAGAAAATTAAATTCGGTATCATCAATCAATTCATTTCTTTTTGCCTCAAGTAGTACTGTTTTTAATTCAATACTATAGGCTTCTGTTGGATCAAATTGTAGAACCTCATAACAGGACGTATCAGACAGAAGTGCAAGACACATATCCCGATATTGTGGGGTGTCCATGATGACCACATTCCCACCATTATCGGATGGCTTAATACATACAGATTGATCTTTCTCTAAACTCAACAATGACTTCATCTCCGATCTCGTTAGATTGTTAGACCCAACTCCTTTAATCTGTTCAAGATCATTAAGGACCAACTCTAAAAAGACATCAACACATGTAATCTCGCTTTTTGGGGGCATTCTCGTACTCTTATTCTTCAAATTAGTAAACGGACCCCTACCAAATTCAGTTTGTGGGGTAGCTGACAAACAATATAGAAGGCGAACGTCTTCAACCATATCAATGGGTATCCCTAGCTCAATGCTTTCTTTTCTATCTTTTAAAGCAAAAAATTTTTTCCAATGGAGTTTGCGAGCAAAAAGATGTAAATCCTTTGTCCAAGAAAATATGTCAAACCTGTTAGTAGGAACAAATGATAAACCTTTCCTCAATACCTGTACCTCAATATCAGTCAAAACCTTCTGTGACAAATTAATAATATGAGAATCAGTCCCACCCATTTCAGAATCCGCAACTAGCAGTATGACTGCGGGGTACGTTCTCTGAGTTGATAGGGATTTTTGTGATCTAAAAAATCCTGACGTTGTCCACCTCTTCTACCCCTCCCTCGTCTCGATTTACTTTGGGGTCTCGAAGTTCTGTTAGTGGGATCTCTATCTACATCTGACATATCTGTCTCCGTTGACGAGAGATCAGTATTATAGTCTCTCTGCATATTTTTAGTACCTATGGTTACATATACTTTATTGTCCCTGAAATCATTGAGATCCCTAAGAAACTGTTTATGTTTTCTCTCTTTCAGTTGATATTGGAATCTTTCAATCATCATTTGTACCTGTTTTTCTTTATTGACAAATTCTTGTTCAGCAGAGAATTTTTGAACAATTTCTATCTGATCTTGCAATTTTTTGTTTAGATCTTCCAACATAACTCTTTCTTCTTCCAGCAATAGTTGCATGAAACGCAACGAGCTGGAAGTTGCTTCCTGCTCCCATTTTGCCGTGAAGGTTGATGATCTATTACGGATAGAGGGGGTCAAAGAGATCCTAAGGCCCCGAGGTACTATATTATTCTTTATATAGTTGTCAAGACTCTGCACTTCCCAATATGATGGGATCTGCTCCTTATAAATACGTCCTAATTCTTTAAAGGCAACTCCAAACGTAGGAGTATATTTCTGCTGAACCAAAGCCTTATCCGAGAATACATCCTTTGCTTCTAATGCCCACTGATCCATACTGGGTCCCTTAGATAGGAAGCCTGCCATATTGCAAATTTAGAGAAACAAACAAGAAAAAGACCTTAAACAAGTCTAAGCTGCTCCCTAGTAATAATCAAAGTAAGACAGATAGGGATAATCTTAAAATATAACCTTTAATAAATCAAATCATAAAATATTCCTATGACACAATAAAAGAAACACACATGACAAAAACCAAAAGATATAATGCACCCTAATAAACCCTACACCATGACTGAATAGCCCTAACCTATAAAACGGAAAAGACCGCCCCAATAAGGGCGCTTCCGCCAGGAACCTATCCCTCCTACTAAAATTACCCTAACACTCCCTCACAGACAAGTGTCCCAACATGTTTCAATCCTCCCTGTTCGTTATCAGGATTTCCTCAGGGGCTAATTACAGGAAAAATAATATCAAAATGAGAGTGTAGCTAGTTAACAAATAACAATTATCACAATATATCAAAAATATTATCGAGGGAAAAGAATAAGAAAGGTTTTACATACAATAGATAAAACAAATATATAGAAGGCTAGTTTATGATGCAAAAACGAAGCCTAACATGCTAATGCAATCATCAAAGGCTATAGTCAGATGTTGATAAATAGCCAAGCATTATCATGCGTGATTAAATATAGTCTCCATAAACTAGTGGTGTAAAATTACACTCTTAAGGCGCTAAATATTGTGGGAACTCCAAAGTAGCGTAAGGTAACCACACAAATAATCTCACCTGCACACTATTTGTTACATGAAAATGACTACTAATAACAGTAATCACTGGCTCTTATACATAACCTGCCGATGACAGCGGTCATTGCTTTAATAAAGATGTCACCATGTTAGTAAGCTGAAAGGCCATACCTCAATGGATATATCATTAGATCCACGGTATCTGAAAAAAATATATATAACACATACCAGAGTTAATAAATGGGCCCAGCCTAGCCAATGCCAATGTAAGACACAAAATAGCTACGATAATAACCTTACCAGATAGATGTAACTTCCTTCACACAGGAGAACCCACGGCGCCGACTAGCAGAGACTAGCAGACAATGCTGCTGTTACATAGAACGCCGAGCGCATCTCACTCCCGCTCAAATAGAGCGAGCGCCCGTCGTCTAATCAATGACGTGTCATAGACACGCCCATAACAACGCGACCCGCAGACAGCGCGTCCCTAGTAACTCATTGATGATAGTCACATTCGTATGAGTCTAATGCATGACGCGCTACTACCACAGAAAACAGCTGAGCTCCATAATTAAAGAACTCGCTATTGGCAGCAATAGCACTATTTAATGCAGGAATATTAGATTAATTATATTCAACACCTCTCATCAAGGTAACCAGAGGAAACTCAGCAGGCAAAAAAAGAAACAAAAGAAAAAAAGGGGAGAGAAAAAGAAAAAGGAAAGAAAGCCAAACATACACATGACTTAGAATAATTATATATACAAAATATGATGCAAATACAGAATCAACATCTATTTAGGACCACTATCAATAAAAAAGCATATTGTGCAGAGCTCTAAATGAAACAACTATAATCCAACCTATCATTTAATCCAAACGGAGTTTGTGTTGTCAAGATGGCTATTTGTTAACATCTGACTATAGCCTTTGATGATTGCATTAGCATGTTAGGCTTTGTTTTGGCATCATAAACTAGCCTTCTATATATTTGTTTTATCTATTGTATGTAAACCATTTCTTATTCTTTTCCCTCGATAATATTTTTGATATATTGTGATAATTGTTATTTGTTAACTAGCTACACTCTCATTTTGATATTATTTTTCCTGTAATTAGTCCCCTGAGGAAATCCTGATAACGAACAGGGAGGATTGAAACATGTTGGGACACTTGTTTGTGAGGGAGTGTTAGGGTAATTTTAGTAGGAAGGGATAGGTTCCTGGCGGAAGCGTCCTTATTGGGGCGGTCTTTTCCGTTTTATAGGTTAGGGCTATTCAGTCATGGTGTAGGGTTTATTAGGGTGCATTATATCTTTTGGTTTTTGTCATGTGTGTTTCTTTTATTGTGTCATAGGAATATTTTATGATTTGATTTATTAAAGGTTATATTTTAAGATTATCCCTATCTGTCTTACTACGCCGTCTGGAGGTACTGGAGATTTTTATGGTCAGTTTAAATGTTGATCAGATGCCGAACTCCTTCCAGGAGGTGGTGGCATTCTTCCAAGGCCAGTTTGATGTCAAGCAATTCCCAGTCACCAATGGTGTAATTCTTTTCCACAGGAAAGAACCGTTTAGAAAATATTCCACATGTGAGGGTCTTGCCTTTGGGACTTTTTGTGTGAGAACTTCTCCAGCCCCCACAGCAGAGGCATCAACTTCTAAGGAGAAAGTTTTCTCGGTATCTGGTTGGGAGAGAATAGGTGCAGAGAAGAATGCCAAGTTTACCTTAGAGAAGACCTCTTCGGTCACAGTAGGCCATAGCTTTGGGTTGGCATTCTTCTTGTTGAGTGCCACGATTGGTGCTACCAGCATCGAGAAATGTGGGATGAACTGCCCGCAGTAATTAGCGAAGCCCAGAAAACACTGTATGGCCTGAGGACCGCCTGTTCATGGCCACTGCAGAATGGCTTCAAAATGCCCGTCACGAGTGTTAAAGGTCGTATTCCATTCTTCAACCTCACAGATCCGTATGAGATTGTAGGCCACCCGTAAGTCCAATTTAGAAAAGATTTAACTCCGCAAAGTTGCATGATTAATGACAGAGGATGGTTCTTCATGGTTATCTTGTTGAGGCCGAGATAATCAATACAGGGACATAGTGAACCATCTATTTTATCTACAAAGAACCTGGCAGCGGCTGGAGAGGAGGACTTGCGGATAAACCCCTTCTGGAGGTTTTCTTGTATGTAGGCTGACATGGCGTGAGTCACTGGCATGGACAAGGGGTAGAGCCTGCCCCAGGAAAGACTAGTACCAGGCAGCAGGTTTATAGGACAGTCATAAGGGTGGCGAGGTGGAAGGGTCTCAGCCTGTTTATCAGAAAAAACATCGGCGAAGTCCTGATATACAGTAGGCAAATCGGCAGAGGCTTGAGGTGCATCAGTGGAGAAGTGGGGTGCACCAGACGAGGTGCTGCCAAACAGTGGGACTGGCAGTCTTGTCTCCAGCGTGTGACTTTTTCCATCTTCCAATCAAGCATATGGGCATGGTGTTACAGCCATGGAAGTCCCAGAAGGATTGCCGAGGAAGAACAGGGAAGCACATAGAATGCGATCTTCTCCTTGTGTAACGCAGCCACGTGAAGAGATACTAGTTCAGTATGATACAGAATTGGGGTCACCCAGTAGTTCCCCGCTGATGGAGGAGATAACCAGAGGTTTGGCAGGAAGGTCAGGACAGGCGGCAAAGGTTCGTGGTCGAGTGACAGAGGCAATAGGTACGGTACACGGTATAGCAATAGAACTCTCTGGAACGTTTTTCACTGTAGGCACGAGGCACTATAGATCCGGCGGGGAAGTGGTGGAAGTGTTACATATATTACTGGCGCGCTGGCCCTTTAAATCTCAGTGAGCTAGCGCACGCTTGCCCTAGGAAGCAGGGACGCTTTTATGTTTTATTACTTTCACGCAATAGAAATGCGTTTGTAAAAAATTTTATTTTTATGTTGTTGTAGTCTCATAGCCATGACCTGATAGTGTTTTTTATTTTTTACAGCGGTCATTTTGCGGTATAAATGACATGCTAGCTTTACTCAGCAGGTCAATACAGTTACAGTAATAACCAATTTGTATTTTTTTTTGTTTGTTTTTCTGCTTTTACACAATAAAAACACTTTTATTCAAAAGGGAAAACACGTTTTTACATCACCACAGTCTGAGAGCCATAATTTTTTTCTTTTTCTGTGTACGGAGATGTGCCATTTTTATTGGTATCACTATTGAGAAGACAATGCTTTTGATTTATTTTAAATTAGTTTTCTGGAAGGCAGAGTGAAGAAAATACTGCAATCCATCACGATTGATGGAGGGAGCTCTGGCCGCGGGCGATGCAGCATGGGGCCAGCTGTAATATATATGCGGGCTCCGCTTGAAATACAAATAAGTGGAGGTTCAAAAAAGTTACTGGTCGCAGAAAATGGCACTGTGGTATTTTTTTTAACAGTACTAAAACATAACAAACCCTACATATTTGATATAATCGGAATTGTATCAACCTGCAGAAAACAGATAACACGTTTATTTATACGGAGGAGTAAACGCCGAAAATAGAAAACCGTGCAAAAATAACACTTTTTTCACATTTCACCACGCTTATAATTTTTTGCTTGCGTGTCCGATCATGTGATGTTTGTCACATGTACCGGATATGGAATATTTAAACTCAGGCTTCTTTGTTAAAGAGTTGCTATGAAACGCGTCGGTCCTATGCGATTTTTTCTCACTATGCTTGACTATTTTTAAATGAATTTATAAAATCAACTTCGGAATTTTTTTATATACTCATGAGGTGTTCACGCTGGACTTCTTCTCCTTCTCTACGTGTTGTTTGGACAAAGTACTTTCTGTCCGTCCGGGCGTGAATAACCAGTATCTACGACCAAGTGAGCTGACTACCCCATTTCTATAATTTTTGGGGGGATTCCCAGTACATTCTATGGTATGGTAGATTAAAAAGTTCCTTTTGTCCTACAAAAAAAAGCTCTGTCTATGTAGATGAAAAAATAGAAAAGTTATGTCTCTTGGAAGACAGGGAGGAAAAACATTCACACCAAAAAAATATAATCAATTGTCAGGAAGAGATTTGTGATGTTAACTGTGCTGGATAAATAAATTATAAATAATGAATTTAATAGATCAGATATTTACGGACGCAGCAATATCAATTATGTTTGCTTATTTTTATTGTTTAATATTATAAAATAGTAAAAAGCAGTTGTTTTAGCTATTTTCTTTTTACAAATTTTTATTTTTTTTTTAGTACTTTTTACTTGTAGTCGCCCCAGGGTACTTGATTGCAATGCTAATGTATTGCAGACTAGGGTACAATCATGGATTTCCCAGCTGGTGGATGTTAGAGACCTTGCGCTTCTCCACCTTCCATTTGAGAAAGCCCCAAAGATGCTCAATAGGGTTTAGGTCTGGAAACAAGCTTGGCCAGTCCAGCACCTTTACCCTCATTTTCTTTAGCAAGGCAGTGGTTGTCTTGGAGGTGTGTTTGAAGTTGTTATTATGTTGGAATATTGCCCTGCAGCCCAGTTACTGATGGAAGAGGATCATGCTTTCCTTCAGTATGTCACAGTACATGTTGGTGTTCATGGTTCCCTCAATGAACTGTAGTTCCCCACAGTCATCAGCACTCATGCAGCCCCAAACCATGACACTCACATTGCCATGCTTTACTGTAGGCAAGACTTGTCTTTGTACCTCTCACCTGGTTGCCACCACACATGCTTGACAACATATGAACCAAATAAGTTTATCTTGGTCCCATCAGACCACAGGACATGGTTCCAGTAATTCAGCAAACTGTTTGCAGGCTTTCTTGTGTATGATATTTATAAGAGGCTTTCTTCTGGGACAACAGCTATGCAGACCAATTTGATGCAGTGTGCGGCGTATGGACTGACCACTGACAGGGTGACTCCCCACCCCTTTAACCTCTGCAGCAATGCTGGCAAAACTCTTACATCTATTTGAAAAGACAATCTCTAGATATGACGCTGAGCATGTGCACTCAACTTCTTTGGTCGACCATAGCGAGGCCTTGTCTGAGTAGAATCTGTCTTATTAAACCACTGTATGATCTGTGCTGCAACTCAGTTTCAGGGTATTAGCAGTCTTCTGATAGCCTAGGACATCTTTATGTAGAGCAACAATTATTTTCTTCAGATTCTCAGACAGTTCTTTGCCATGAGGAGCCATGTTGAACTTCCAGTGACCAGTAAGAGAGAGTGGGAGAGCAATAACACCAACTTTAACACACTTGCTACCCCTTTACACCTAAGACCTTGTAACACTAACGAGTCACATGACACCGTGGAGGGAAAATGTCAAAGTGGGCATAATTTGTTCATTTTAACTTGAAGGTGTACTCACTTTTGTTGCCAGCGGTTTAAATATTAATGGCTGCATGTTGAATTATTTTGAGGGCACACCAAAGTTATGCTGTTATACAAGCTGTACACTAAATACTTTACAATCAAAGTATCAGATCTTCAGCGTTGTTCCATGAAAAGATATAATACAATATTTACAAAAATGAGAGGGGTGTATTCACCTATGTGAGATACTGTAAATCTTTACATAACGTGAATATTTGTGAATAAACTCTCATGCCGATTTTGAGCACTGTATCTTTTTATTACTCCAAGATATGAATATCAAAAAAAACAGCTGCATACTTTGAATGCCCACACTGTAGATATTTTATATGTATTTTTGTTAAAATAATTTGTTCAAACCTGTTCCTTTCATGGTATGACTCTTGTCTGAAGTGAGTCCCAGTAAAGATCAGGAGTAAAAAGACACAGAAAACAATGGAAACAATAAAATACAGTAACCAACTGCCAATTCTGTAACTAAAAACTATACTAACAACAGCACAATATCTAGGACATTAGTCTTAACTTTTTCCATCAGCTCTCTAAGCAGCTACTGGAATTATGCCATATCCATGCAAGTACATTGGATATTTAGATAAGTGAATACTGGCGCACATGCAGTAGCTTGGATAAGAAGCAAAACAATTCAACACGTAAATCCAGGTATTAAATTCAATGCCTGCTCTTTGGTGCCCATGTCTATTACTTTGGAAGCTTATACTTTTTTATCTTGATTAATGCAGGAAACATTCCAACTTAAATATTGAGCTGCTATACAGGAGATACCTCGTCTTGGGAGTTCCATGAATTCCATTTGGCCTTGGATGATTTAACTACACAGATACTATACTATGAATATGTAGCTATTAACAGTAGAATGAATTGAGCCCATCTAAGCTTAAAGGCCTGTATAACATTTCGTGCTCAGAATAAAGCTAGACACAACTGGATTTAATTAGGAACGGTCCAGCCCTTATATTTACATGATTATATGATACTTTTGATATTGTAAGATCAATTGTTCACCACTACAAATTTTAAGGAAAAAAATATATGTGAATAATATATTACATATATTTATATATAGAAAACCACAAAGAGAGTATAGACCTTAGACTAGATAATAAGACCTAAAAAATTCCTAAGGAAACCCTACAAATTCCCTAAACAAATACTGACAAATTTGGGGTAACCGCCCCAATTAGGGTGACCATGACAGAAACGTGGGCTATAACTAGAGATGGGCAAATTGATTCTAACGAAGTGGAATTCGTTTAGAATTTCAGGAAAAATTGGTTCTGAACGAAGTCGAACTTTGGGTACTTCGGGTGAACGAAGTGTGCTTTTGATTGATAAAATGACTGCGAGCACATGGCGCTACTGGGGCAAAGCACTCTGGGAGGAAGAAGGGCATAGCTGCATGACATTTTGCAGAGATGAAGGCAATCAAGTCCGGCGGGATTCTGTGACGTCACCGCAAATATAAGTTCGGGGGCGACGCTGGGAGCCCCACACTCCTCTCACTGTACTGATCAGGGAAGGGGCTGCCGCGGCTGATTGTGTTAGCCCCTTTTCTGAAAACTGATTTTTAAAACAGCGATTTTTGTTTGGGGTGTCTCTGCTTGTCTCAGAGACTGTTCTCTTAATGTTCTAGTTCTGATTTTTTGGGGTATTGGATCTGAAGTCCCGTGTGCGTCCACTGGGTGCTGCATAACATTTTAAGGGTATCTGCTCACAGCCATTGAAAAATCCAAGGGGGGTCTAAGCCATTCCTGTTGTATTCATTTAAAGAAACAGTGTTTTTACAATACAAATACCCCTTAATTTTGGCTGCTCAATTCTTTTGAGCAATTTACCATCCCAGGGGTTAATTAAGCGTTGTTTTTCTGCTGTGGTGACTCCAAGAAACCGTCTTTTTCACTGCCAAAAAAAAACAATTTTCCTGTAGCCTAATTCACAAGCGGGAAAGGGTTTAAATTAAAAATTTTTTCTCTTGTGTAGCGTGGAAAACTCGCAATTTTAACACCTACAAAGTACTAGTTTGTGGTGTCTCTATTGTTTGGCAACAATTTACATCCAGGGTTTAATTAAGAGTTGTTTTTCACCTGTGGTTATCCCAAGAACTCGTCATTTACAACACCAACATATATACATTTTTCCTGTAGCAAAAATTCACAAGCAAAGGTTAATTACAATTTTTTCTCTTGTTGTTTTAGCGTAGAAAACACGCAATTGTAAAACGCTACAAAGCGAGTAGTTTTTGTGGCTGCTCAATTCTTTTGCGCAATTTACATCCAGGGGTTAATTTAAGCGTTGGTTCTGCTGCTGTGGTGACTCCAAGAAACCGTCTTTTCACCGCCAAAAATTAAAATTTTCCTGTACCATAATTCACAAGCAAAGGTTAATTACATTTTTTTTCTCTTGTTGTGGTAGCGTAGAGAAAAACGCAATTGTAACTCGCTACAAAGCTTGCAGTTTGTGGGCTGATCAATTCCTTTTGCAGCATTTTACTCCAGGGGTATTAAGAAGTTGTTTTTTGCTGTAGGTGACAAAAATAAACTGTCTTTTTCACCGCAAAAATTAAAAATTTTCCTGCAGCATAATTCACAAGCAAAGGTTTAATTACAATTTTTATCGTGTTGTGTAGCATTAGAAAACAACAATTGTAACACGCTTACAGAGCCTTGTAGTTTCTGGAATGCTCAATTCTTTTGCGCAATTTTCATCCAGGGGATTAATTAAGGCGTTGTTCTGCAGTTGTACTCAATAAAAGAAACTTTGTTTTTCAACGCCACAGAAAAATTCTGTAGCATATTCATATCGAAGTGGTTAATTAAGCCTGATTTGCGCTTTTATATTCAGTAAATTACAACAGAGTTTTAAAGGCCACTTACATGTCAATTTTTCCTGCCCATTTGTGGAGCGCAATTTTATCAAGGGTTTCAAGCTTGTTTACTGGGTTCATTTGAGTCAAATAAGGGTGTGATATCTTCATCTAACAGTGTATGTAAAATTTTAGGAAACAAACTGTTTGTCAGACAGAGAGGTGGCAGTGCTCTCCACCTCGAGTGGCAGAGGCACAAACATTCAGGCCCCAGGTCACAGCAATGCAAGGGGAGTTCGCAGGCAGGGGTCACGCGGTGAGGGCCAAACTGCCGCTGTCAATCTAGCGGCCGTGTGTTGGTTCTGCAACCCAATGGTTATTGATTGGTTGACTTGGTCATATCACTTCCTCCCAGAAGACATAATGACAACCCCAGTACAACAGAGTCGGGGGGAACGTCAGACACCATCCTTAGGTGGCATGGCCAGGGAGCGGGTCAGCTGCCCTCACCTGTCCTCGCACGCCTCTGTCCCATCCAGTTCCCTCAGCCAGAGATCTACTATGTGGTTTGGGCTCAGCGGCAGACTAGTAAGCGAGGATGAACAATTTGAGGAGGGTGTCAGCAGGGCTACTTGGCAGCGTAAAAAATGTTGGGGCCACTTTTATCCCATGATTCTTGCAGCAGGAGGCAAAAGCATAGATGTGGAGGAGTGGCATGGGAGGTCATGTTGTGAGGGGTTCTGCCCTCTGTATTCCAAGTCCGGTATGTGGACAGCAGTGCGATGAAACACAAAATAGATGAATGATGTTGACGACCGCACTTGATGGTAGGCGGGTGAGGCATAGGGCTTCATCAATCGTCGAGGAGAAGAGGGCGGGTCAACTTGCTGCGTCTGGCAGCGGCACAGCAGCAAGTGGGTCGTGTGGCAGTTGAGTCAAGCAGGATAGCAGCAGTGGGTGGTCAGGAGCAAAGCGGCCCGGGGTAAAAAACCCGCTTAGCATGGTCCTAAGAACAGATAGCGGCACAGGGGTGCTCAGCGATGCGGCAGCGGCGGGCAGTAGTTCAATAGTGGTGGTGAGTTCGGAGGCTATAAATATCCGTTTCTCGGCGGTGGTGGGCAGTCTTTGCTATGACACACGGAGGAGTCCGATATGGGTATTATCGTAGTTTCTGTAGGCAGATAGTGAAGAGTGGCCAGGGAGGCTAAACGTTGGCACACGGACATTCGCAACCACATGCAGCGTCTCCATCCAGGTGGCATTGGGGAATAGTGGCTCAAATGTGGTGGGTCCATCTGCCGCCGCACCTAGCAACAAGCACTGCCAGCAGCAGCGCCCAGTGGCACGCATGCATTGCAGACAGTCAAACGGCGCAACCACACTGGCAGGAAGGGAGCTGTTTCTCTTTGACATCATCTCACGGCTCCAGATGCTCTCTTGCTCATCGCTACTCATGGAGCAAGACAGTCGTTCAGAGAGGCGGATTGAAAGGAGAGGACAAGCAGTTTGCGTTAAACCTTCCTAGGTGGCAGAAGCTGACCGTTACTCCTGTTCAAGTTGTTGGTGCTGTAGTCCCCTCCCTTTCCAAAATGGTGGATCTGCACCAGGTTCAGAGAACTATGGGCTTGTGCGTACGAGATGGAGAGTTCCAAAGCCGTTATTTCTTTTCCAAAAAGGCCAGTTACCTGCACTTCATATAATGTAGAACAGAGGTGGGACACGTCCTTGGAGCTTAAGGTTTGTTCCAAGGTGGAAAGGCTGCGGGGTAGTCTGGTGCTGTACATAGGTCAGGGCCAGTAATGTCCTTTAAGCCCACTGGGTGATTGTGCTCCGGCCCAGGCACACCAACAACTTGGACTAGAGACGCGTCTTTCTACCCTCAAAGTTGTCAATCTGCGGCTCCTGCGCCCACTGTCAGCTCCTCCTCTCCACCACCTTCTCAGCCTCCACAGTACTGCTCCATCATTCAAATGTGTTGGGCACAGACGGTTGTAAGCAGTTCTACACTGGCTTACATATGAGAACGAAGTCCACACAGGGGAGGGAAATGGACTCCGCGTCCTGCAGAAAGAAATCGATTGTGGCTTTATCTCCGAGCCAACTGCAATTCGGAACCATGGTGACGGACAATGGGTGTAATGTAACATGGTGTCCGCGCTGCTCAGAGGAGGGATGTCCATGCGCCCTGCATGGTGCACGTGTTCAATATGGTTGTGAAAATGTTGCTGAAGTCTTCCAACGATCTTCCGAATTTTCTTGAAATTGGCCAGGAAATTGTGCATGCACTTAATCATTCATTCAAAGCCTGGAACACCTCTCCGAGTTTGCAGATTGGCAGAACGCCTCCACCAAAACCATCTGATTTGCGATGTTTCCACCCGTTGGAATTCCAGCCCCGTCTGCACATGTTGGACCGACTGTGATGAAACAGAGAAAGGCCTTTAACGATTTTTTGTTGTCCAGGGAGGTTCAGAGTACTCCCTGTGTAAACTTTGTTGTAAGCCTGTGGCAGCTCAATGCGTGACACCTGCCGTTTGTTGACACCATTCGAGGAGGACATGTTATTTGTTCAGTCGCAGGACTACGGATGAATATATCGCCCATTCCAATGCTTCATGTCTGGAACAGATGCGTGAAAAATCTTGCTCGACCCCTTCCCATTTCTTGTTCACATCTGATACTCTGACTTAGAATGTAGTTCTATATTGACAAGCCACTGCAGTCAGTGTGACCTATGGTCAGGGGTGGCCCGCTCAAGTGACGTTTAAGTGTGTGAATAATCCTGAATTTATCCGGATTGCAACATGGATTGTAGGTAACAACTACTCTTCATTTTCCAGTTTTTCAACTTTCTAATCTGTCTGGCACACTATGCTTTTACTTCCCACAATTATCTCTATCTACACTTTCCTAGCACGAACTGAATATCCCCAAACACCTCGCTGGGCGCATTGAGCTCTACATCTCTCCACGACTTTTCTACCCTACTCACCTGTCTGCTGCCACCACCTCTTACCCCTGTTAATCTGCCCTCCGCACATACAAACACGGCTTAAACATTGTCTTTCCTACTCACTATCGGCTCACCCTCTCTACTGCTCCTGGCTGCCGGGACATATCCCCTAACCAGGACCCCAACACAGGCGATTACCACCAATAGTCTCTCCCTATTATAAACGATGCACCACATAATTATGTTAACACCATCAACTGAAGCACATCCTTTTGACCCCTGCTCCCCCCATATCCCTCTCTTGGAGCTCTCTGGAACGCACGGTCTGTTTGTAATAACCTTCTCCTACATACATGACTTAATTTATCTCAAGAAATTTTTTCTCTTCTTGGTATGACTGAAACTTTGGCCGACCCCCCTCTGACACAGCATCCCCTGTGCTCTCTCCTTTGGCGGCCTCCAATCTTACCCATACCCCTCGCCATGCGTAACATGCATGGCGGAGGTGTTGGCCTTCCTTCCTGTCGACACTTGTTCCTTTGGTCCCTCTCTTCACCTCATGCCTTCCCTTACAACTCTTTCCTATTTGAGGTCGCACTCTGTCCGCATCTATGCCCTATTCCAACCTTCAAGGTGCTGTTGGTCTAGCCCGTACCAACAGGCACTGTCACCGACTTCCTTGACCACTTAGCTTCTGGCTCATCCATTTTCTTTCCAGTGACGTTCCTTACTATTATCATGGAAGACTTCAAATCCCAATAGTCACCCCCAGCTCTGTTCTAACAAGCTCCTTGCACTCTGTTCTTCCTTTGATCTCTCCAGTGGTCCTCTGGAGCATCTCACAAAGATGGACACACACTGGACCTAATCTTACACCCGCCTCTGCCCTCTATCTGACTTCTCAAAACTCAACCCCACCCCTTATCTGGACCACAATCTGAACTCACTTCTCACATCTCACCCCACTGCTAATCCATGTCCCTCATCTTCGTGCCCACCCCGCAGGAACTTACAAAACCTAACCCTCACACTCTCTCTGATTCTCTTACACCTCTTTCTACCTTATCGCTCATTTTGGTGACAATGACGCAGCCACCACTTTCTACAACCACACAATCACACTCCATCCTTGACTCAGTCGCTCCCTCACACACAACAGAACCCGCAAGATCAACAGACAACACTGGCAATCAGACTTCTACCAAACAGCTTAGGCGTGCTTCCAGAGATGCAGTACGCCGCTGGAAGAAAACTAACTCCGTCCGACGACTTGCCTCATACAAACCCCCAAAAATATTCAAAAAAAACTTACCATACATTTAAATTGCACTCAACCTAGCCAAACTGGATTACTTCTCCATCTCAATCCTCTCTGTCTCAATAACCCCAGGCAACTTTTTCAACCATTTAACTCTCTACTACGCCCGCCAGCAACTACTCACCCTCTCTCCTTTCAGCAGAAGACTTTGCCATTCTCTTCCTACACAAGATTTAACCATTATCAGAGAAAGCTTCTGACCCCAGTCCCCAGGTGCTCTTCCTCTATATCTGCACAATGCTCTCACCCTTAACTTTGTTTTCCCTCTCTTACACATGATGATGTCTTTTCCTCTCTACTGTCCAAATCCAACCTCACCACTGTAATCTTGACCAATGCCTTCACCACCTTATCCCAGACCTTAGTGTACTTTCTCCCAGCACTCAACACATCTTTTCCAACTTATCGCTCGCACAGGCATCTTCCCTTCCTCCTTTAAACATGTACTGTCACTCCCATCCTTTAAAAAAACCATCCATTGATCCACTCTCTCTGTTTCCAACTATCGCCCATCTCCACTGATCCCTATTTGCCTCCATCATCCTCGAGCAGCACCGTCTATCTTCAGCTGTCCTCCCACCTCTCCTCCCAAACTCTTTCTTGACCCACTACAATCTGGTTTACGACCCAAACACTATACCGAAACCGCCACTAACCAAAGTCACCATTGACCTAGCAACTGCAAAAGACTCACGCCAGTACTCTGTCCTTCTCCTTCTAGACTTGTCTCTGCCTTTGACACTGTCGACATTCCATCTGCTACAATTCCTCTCCTTCCCTTGGCATCTATACGCCGTGTCTGGTCTCTTTTAGCACCTTGCTGTCTTTGATCTACTCTGCAGTGGTAGAGGGCAGTTCTCGCAGGAATTTCAAGTTACGTCAAGTGTTCCAGTTTCACCAAGGTAACAATCGTCTTCATACTTAAGGGTATGTTCACACGGCGTTTTTGTATACGTTTTCAATCTGAAAAACGTATTCGAAGCGTGCCAAAAAACGCTTCCAGCACACACCAAAGTGTGTGCTTTAAGTGTTTGGATGCTTTTTTTGCTGCTGGCAACAGAAACGATACCTATAGTTTTAATATAGAGCGTCTGCTGTGTAAAACGGATCAGGAATTGACGTCAATTCTTTAAATGGATCTGAAAGATGGAAAATGTATCGTCTGAACGCCGATGCTTGTTTTACATTGAAACTAATGTAAATCGCATTTCACATTGTTAGATGCCTGTTTGGGTCTGTTTAGGGTCTGAGACACGGATCCAAACACGCATCTTAAAAAACGCTGTGTGAACATCCCCTCACATCTCCAACTCGGGTACAGAAAAAAACACTGCTCTGTTAATTGAAAAAAAATTTTTTTTTTTTTGCATTTATATTTACATAAAATGCCTTCCAAATTTGTAGCAGGTTTCCTTCAAATGTACAGATAAATCAGTGGTGGTCAGCTGAAACAAGCAGCAGTCGGACGTTTCGTGAGACGATACTTCCTTCTTCACGTGTCTCCATATAGTACCGACTGCTGCTTGGTTCAGCTGTGGATATGCCGACAGCCCTAAGCCATCTTCGTTATCGGTAAAACTGTTACTATTAGGTCGCGTTTAAACGGCACAGACCAAATACCAGTCGGGAAGTCTGTTTCTGTCACGCGGGGGGGACGGCTTTTCTCTGCTGTTTGCGGATTCAAGCCCTCCCCCCTTCGCACCCACATGTTCATGTTCCGCCCCAAACCGGGCGAAAGAATGAACATGTCCCCTCATAAGACAAGGGGACATTCCCTTCGACTAGAGAAAAAAGGATTAAATCTCCAGTGGAGAAGAGCGTTTTCACTGGTAAGACTGTGTATCTGTGGAATAGACGCCCTGAGGAGCTGGGTTAACAAGCAGGAACGTGGAGAGAGTTTCAAGAAAGGGCTCAGATGTCCTTCCTCCTGGAACTAAAGAATATTTTTCGTATGTAGCCATGTAACTTTCTGGATCTGCCTGGGTGGAGGTCTCCGGGGTCAGAGATGGAGTCTCCCCTGGAGAAGTTGGTTCTTGCCTTATGGGTTTCGGGCATTCTCCATTGGGGAGGCTGGGCTTTAAAGTCCTTGTCTCCTTCCCCTCACCATCATTTCCCCACCCTTTGTTGACTTGATGGACACGTGTCTTTTTTTCAACCGTACTAACTATGTAACTATATTCTATGTTTTTCGGACTGTCGGTGGCCTAAAAAAACGTCCAGCGGAAATTCTGTGCAGTGGGGACTGCTGCACGGATTTTCCATAGAAGTCTATGGGGGAGCGTTGCTTGTCCGTTTTCTGATGGTTTGTATAATCCGGAAAAACACGTCTGATAAAGCTACCGACATTAACCGGTGCGTGGGGGACAAGCCTTGGAGTATACATGGGACTGGAATTGATTACAAGCAAGCATGATAATAATAGGATTGTGTATAACAAAAAAAAAAAAAAAAAAAAAAATTCTAAACCATTGACTGTCAGTGATTATCTTTAACGTTTGGTGGAAACTCGACACGAAACATTGGGAAACATTTTATATAGATTTTAATGCATGTTCTAAAAGCTAGTCCTGTGTTTGGTTTGTAATCACTTCTGTTCATCGGCCTGTTCGTGGCATTGAGCTGTGTCGCTGTGGGAGCTGTAGACTTTGGGAAGAATCATGAGATCCTCAGATTAATTGTGAAAATGACAGTCTTTAAGAACTTAAGGAACCTCTCGGTCTCACAGCTTTTATGTCTTGTTCGTACAGCGTCGCACCTGCCTCTCTGTTGTGATAGAATTAACCTGGAATAAATATACGTGTATGTAAAACCAAGCAAAAGAAGGGCAGAAGTTTCCTGGATATACATTTATACACACAATCACACATTGATGATTTGGATAATGTCGGGCTCTGCAGGGACACACCCTGCCCCCGCTTTGGAATTGGTTAGGGTGCTTTCACGCAGCACAGTTTTAGTGCAGTTTTTACTGCGCTCCCATGAAACTGCCTTTATTACCAGCAAGCTTCTTTCAGTTGTCTAAATTGTTCAGAAAGATGTTTCAAGTAAGATAAAATCAATGTCTGTGTGTGTGTCTTGTGGATAAAAATCACCACTAATTGATCCATCACTTTCAAACCTGTTTAGATAAAGTGAAAGAAGCTTAGTTGGTAATATAGAGTTTTTAATTAGTGCACAGTTAAAACTGCCGACCAAAACTGCGGCCGTGTGAAGCACTTTACATCCAGCTGACCTTTTTTTACTAAATTTTTAGCTGTTTCTCCTAGAAATGCATGACTGAATCTGACATGTCATATGTCCTCTATAACCCACCATGAAGTTTTAGTACATCTTGGCAGTGTTAAAGGGGTTGTCTCACTACATTGATTCATCTTACCTCAAGTCCCATTTTCTTGGTTTCATTTGAATTCAGGGAGAGTGTTTTCTGTCTTTCCACTAGGCATACAGTAGGAAAACCAAGTCTGTAGCTACAGAGTTAGGTGCTGACAGCCTATCAGGGGAGATGGAACAGGTCTGTAGCTTATAGACGACCTGAGGAGCTTATGCAGCATACAAGAGGGGATATCTCGGAATAGGTAGGTATTGTAGGACACTGTTATTGGACACATATTGCAACAGTGATGTTCATTTTTGCAAGATCTTTAACATAAAAAGCAGCGATCCTTGTAGGGAGACAACCCCCTTTAAGGGAGTATGTAGCGTGCTCACTCACTGATCTCGCTGTAAGTGATGAGAAACAGTGCTGCATATCGTTTCTCACTCCGATCAGAACCCCCACCGTGAGTTTGCGGAGTGCCAAATGTTTAACATGGCGGCTGGTAGCTTTGTAAAGGCTTTCCATAGCTGACATGTCTTAGACTCTAAGGCTCATGTTCAAATGGAATTAGTTGCGGGACGTATTTCGCACGCAATTAGCGGTGGAGGGGGGCCAGGATCCCGCAAGACCATAGAATTCATTATTCACCGGCGAGTATACGGCGTGTGGAATAATTGACATGTCATTCTCTCCCGATCCCTGTATTGTGCGTGAGGGGGTAGTGGGAGAAGTAATCCCATAGTTTCTTTGAGACTGTCAGGATTACCGTAATGACTGGGACGTATCTCGCCCCGTATTTAGCGAAGTACGCACGGAAAAACTACGGGGCGAGATAGTTCCATTTTAAGCCGTGTGAAACCTAGACTATCACTTCCTGCCCCAGGCAGGAAGTGCTGGATCTTTGTTCACCCTTTTGCATTTTATAAACAATGCAAAAGGGTGAACTGACAATCGAGCTATCCAATGGTCAAGAACCCAAGAGAGACCTGATATTACAGTGAAGAAAAAAAAAAAAAAGGTATTAACAAAAATATTAAAATTTCAAATCGCGTCTTTTTGCCGTTTTACAAATAGAAAAAAAAATCGTAAAAGTTACACATAAAAGGTATAGCCATGTCCGTAGAGGTTGATCTATTTTAATAGAACATCATTTATCCTTTACGTTGGACACCATAGAAGAAAAAAAAATCTGAACACAAAAATTGTTTTTTTTTTTTGTCATAATAATGATGTTAAAGTTGCATCTATCCCCAAATGGTACCAATAAAAAGAAAACTTCAGCCTGGAAAAAAATGTGCCATCACTTAAGTCCATAGATGGAAGAACAAAAAAGTTATTTTTGGGGGGCTCACATGAAATTGGCGTGCGGCACAAATGTTAAAATAATATTCAGATGTTAGGATTTTTTTTTTTCACGGTACTAAATCATAAGGAAAACCCTACCGATTTGGTATTTTTAGAATTGTGTCAACCTGCAGAACACGGAGAACATATCATTTACACTGAGTGTATGTTCACACGGTGTATTGTGGCACGTACAGTATGCGCCGCAATACACAGTGTGTTGCGGGAGCTTGCGCTGATCAGTGTGGACTCCCGAGGCACGGGGGGGCCGACAGCCCGCTAGCCCCATAGACATGCATTAATTGACATATCAGATATGCTCTGCACGTACAATTTGATGTTTTTGTTCGCAAGGGGGGTAAGAGGCGTTATCCATAACTCTCTATGAGAGCTATTGTTACGTAATTGCGGTAGCACATATCCGCTTATTAGAAATATATGCGGCGAAATGCGCGTGCAATTACGCTGTTTGAACATGCCCTTACACTGAGAGTGAATGCCGTGGGGAAAAAAGCAAGCATGGTGCAAGTATGTTTTTTTTTTTTTTGTTTGTTTGTTTTTTTTTCTTTATTTCACGTTTCGGGTCCCTTAGAATTTTTTTGCCTTTCCCCAGTACATTCTATGGTACAATGAATAACACCATTAGAAAGTATAACTTGTCCCGCAAAATAAAAGCCCTCATGTGTCTATGGAGATGGAAATAAAAAAATGACGGCTTTGTGTAATGGGGGTGGGGAGGGGGTGGGGGAAAAAAGTGCCATATTTTTTGACCAGGATGTCTAGTAGGGGTTATTAAACATGGGATGGATGTTCAGGGGGATTAGGTGGGACACCAGAGGAGGGTCTTCACCTGAGACGTCGGTGGAACTTGGTACAGCCAGAGGATAAAATTGAGGTGCTGTACGATGAGGTTGACTTATACTTTCCTTCAGATACGGTTTCCCAGGGGGCTTATATGGAGGTATAAACCCTAGTGGAGCTTGGATTGATCCATGTTTGTACTGTGACGTTCTTAATAATTGGGGCAGTGGATTTTCCTCCACTTGCTGTGGACTCTCTGCACTAACAGGCGGATCTATCGCAACCTAAAATTGCTGAATAACAGAGCGACTGACCTGCAGCTTTAAGACTAACACCGCCTTGCTCCCGGATTGCGGAGGGACCTCGTTGGAGAACAATGGGCAGTCTCTCTGTGTTGACCTGTGTTCACACCTGTTCACTTATGACGACTAAGCCGACCCTGTGATTCTTACTGAGGGTTGTTTCTTTTCACAGCAAAGGAAGTGGCGGTGATCTGTCTCTGGATGCTGCTGGACTCTTTAATCTGTTCAAATGAAAGCTTGCTCTGAGGTTGCGTTTGATGTTTTCCCCATTTTTGTAGGGAACGTCAGAGGACAGACAGGGACCAGTTTTATCTCCCAAGCTTTGAGCCTGTAATTTAGCAGGATGAGAGGCAGACGGTAGTGATTTATACATGAAATGTCTGTGCGACCACAGGGCTTGACTTCTTCTATTACTGAGTGGGGTTAGAATGGAAGGGGGAGGCATTTTTTATTTTCTAATATAACCTATTATTAAATGGAATTAAGGTGTATTCCCCCCACTTTGATTAGAAAATAAAAACTTTAAACATGGGAGGCAAAGGTATATTAAGATATTGGTAAACACATTGCTGTTATGATTTGTGCTTGCTTAGAGATAGAGCAAGTTATCTATTGTTACTGATGTACACAAGCTTCCCTAGGTTACCAAACCATCACTTTCTGTTCTGGAGCCGGGTGGACTGGTATAATCAGATTCTGCTGTGTTTATCTGCAGCTGAGGAGTTGTTTGTTGTCTTACTGACAAACTATAAACGTAGCGGAGAGGGACTACAGAGCTCTAATGGGCTAAACTCCTCCATCACAAATTGTCCATCTTAACTGACTCAATTAGGAATAGCAGAGCTGAAATTTCAGTCTCTGCTGTTGTACCTCCCACAGCCTGAACTGGGAGTGGGAATCCCACCTGTTAGGTGTATTATCGTCAAAAAGCCTGAACAGGAAGTGGGAGCCTGAGTGCTCAGAACCGTCCATGAATGAACAGGATGAGTGGGAACTGTAAGCTGTAAAAGCGGCCACAGCCTGAACAGGAAGTTGGAGACTGAAGCTGTAGAACCGATGCTCACAGCCATGAAAGGAGTGGGAGAACTGAAGCTGCTAAAACCGCTGTCACAGCATGAACAGGAAGTGGGAGTCTGAAGCTGTAGAATTTGACATCAGCTATGACCAGGATGTGTGAGCCTGAGGCTGTAGAGCCCGCCTCAAGGCCTGAACAGGAAGGGGAGC